>CAUYTI010045879.1:0-71857 GCA_963575145.1 Galago senegalensis
GGGCTCAAGCGAGTCTTCTGCCTCCGCCTCCCAAGTAGCTGGGACCACAGGCGCCCGCCACAACGCCCGGCTATTTTTTGGTTGCAGCCGTCATTGTTGTTTGGCGGGTCCGGGCTGGGGATTCGAACCCGCCACCTTAGGTGTACGTGGCTGGCGCCCCAGCCAGTTGAGCTATAGGCGCCGAGCCAAAAAAAAAGATGTTTTAAAGCAGGGACCCAGAACACCTGGCAGCAGGGTGGTAGTTGGGGGAGGTCTGGCACATGGGCTCTGGACACCTGGGTTCAGACTCCAACTTCACCATTGCTCAGTGACCTTGAGCAGTAGCTACTCCAGTCCTTAGTGGAGATGATTAATGGTCCTGACCTTTACTGAGGATTGAATGGGTCACGTGAGGTGCTGAGAACAGTATCAGTACAAGGGAAGTGGTCAATGACTGCTGGCCATATGATGATAAGTGATAACAATGCCCTCCACATGGATGGAGGCCCTGTCCTTCTGGAGTCCCCCTGCCCTGCCCCATCAGTACAGCTACGGCCCATGGAAATCCAGCCATCTTTGTTTCTTTTTTTTTCTTTTTTTGAGACAGAGTCTCACTATGTCACCTTTGGTAGAATGCCGTGGCCTCAAACTCGTGGGCTTAAGTGACTCTCTTGCCTCAGCCTCTCAAATAGCTGGGACTACAGGTGATCGCCACAACACCCCACTTTTTTGTTGTTATCATTATTGTTTAGCAGGCCTGGACCAGGTTCAAACCGGCCAGGGTGTATGTGGCCGGCGCCCTACCCACTGAGCTATGGGCACTGCCATTAGTATCATTATTATTATTTTTTTTGAGACAGAGTCTCACTTTGTCACCCTTGTTGGAGTGCTGTAATGTCATAGCTCACAGCAACCTTGAACTCTTGGGCTCAAACAATTCTCTTGTAGTCCCATGGGACTACAGGCACCATCCACAATGCTTGGCTATTTTTAGAGACGGGGTCTTGGTCTTGCTCAGGCTGGTCTCAAACCCATGAGCTCAAGCAATCCACTGGCCTTGGACTCCCAGAGTGCTAGGATTATAGGCATGAGCCACCATGCCCGGCCTCACTCATCTTTGTTTCTTAGGCCATATTATGCTGTTATGCCATTTGTTTAGTTTTTTTTTTTTTTTTTTTGAGATACAGTCTCAAGCTGTTGCCCTGGGTAGAGTGCTCTGGCATCATAGCTCACAGCAACCTCTAATCTTGGGCTCAAGAGATCCTCTTGCCTCAGCTTTTCTATTTTAGTAGAGATGGGGTCTTGCCCTTATACAGGCTGGTCTCAAACTCGTGAGCTTAAGCTATCTACGGGCCTCAGCTTCCCAGAGTGCTGGGATTACAGGCGTGAGCCACTGGTATCATGCCTGGCCCATTTGTTCAGCTTTTTCTTTTTTTCCTTTTTGAGACTCTGTCACCCTGGGTAGAGTTCTGTGGTGTCACAGCTCATAGTCATTTCTAACTCTTGCTTCAGCCTCCAAAGTAGCTGGGACTACTGGCACATGCCACAGCACCTGGCTGATTTTACTATTTTTGGTAGAGATTGGGTCTTGCTCATGCTCTAGCTGGTATCAAACTCCTGAGCTCAGGCAATCTACCTGCCTTGGCCTCCCCTCCCAGAGTGCTGGGATTACAGGCGTGAGCCAATGAGCTGGCCTCCACCTCCCCCCCACATAAACCAGCATTAAATTTCCACCGAGATAGATTGCTTAGTGTATCCATTTCTGTCACTTCAAGTCCTTAAAAGGATTGTGTTGGTTGCTTCTGCTCTCCCTGCAGGGCAGCACAGGTGCTCACCCACGCTGGGGTGCTGAGATCTGTTTGCTATGGCTGCTCCTCACTGGGGCCCAGCCTCCTTCCCCATCTGCCTGTGTCCTGGCCTTGTTTGTTGGTTCCATAATCCTGCTAAGGAGGGTCTTCTCAGAGGTTGAGAGACACGGTGGCTGGGACTGACCCCTGCTGCTCCTGCTCCTTCTTTCAGGAGACCAGCCCTCCTCCCTAGCCTCACCTGGGGGACAGGAAGTAGAGGGTAGCATGGGCCTAGGTCCCAAAGGCCTCCTGTTTCTCAAGATCGTGTTTGCTTCCTCTTCCTCCTGTCTGGTAACTGGCATCCCTCTGGCTCCCACTCCAGTCTTCTGACCCTGCTCTGGACCCACACGCTCACGGTGCTGGTGGAGGTGGCTGCCTCCCAACGCAGCTCATGTCTGGCTTCAAGCAGGCTGAAGATTGCCCTGCAGGTAATAATGCCAGCAACAGCGATAATAGCCCTGGTGGGAGAGAGAGCCTGGGGTCACCTCTGATGTCTCCCACCAGAACCTGGAGATTTGCTTCCATGCAGAAGGCTGTGGCCTGCCGCTCAAGGCCCTGTACACAACCACTTTCCAGGTAGGGGGTTTTTGGCGAGCTTCTGGGTAGGAGGTTGGGGGAAGCCAGTCTTTCTGTGCTCACCTGTGGCCAAGGCCAGCTACATAATTTATGGAGCCCACTGCAGAATGAAAAGGTGGGCGGGCCCCTTATTCAGAATTATTGGCTGAGCACAGTGGCTCACGCCTGTAATCCTAGCACTCTGGGAGGCCAAAGTGGGTAGACTGCTTGAGCTCACCACGTTTGAGACTAGCCTGAGCCAGAGCGAGACCCCATCTCTACTAAAAATAGAAAAACTGAGGCAAGAGGATCGCTTGAGCCCAAGAGCTGGAGGTTCTGTGAGCTATGACACCACAGCACTCTACTGAGGGTGACAAAGTGAGACTGTCTCAAAAAAAAAAAAAGATTACAAATTTTTATTTTTTTATTTTTTGAGACGGAGCCTCAAGCTATCACCCTGGGTAGAGTGCTGTGGCAACCCGCTCACAGCAACCTCCAACTCCTGGGCTCAAGCAAGTCTCTTGCCTCCGCCTCCCAAGTAGCTGGGACTACAGGCGCCCACCACAACGCCTGGCCATTTTTTGGTTGCAGCCATCATTGTTATTTGGCGGGCCCGGGCTGGGGATTCGAACCCGCCACCTTAGGTGTATGTGGCTGGTGTCTTAGCTGCTTGAGCCATGCCGAGCCAAAAAAAAAAGATTACAAATTTTAAGATGGTAAAGACAGTAAGTAGAACATTAAACCAAGAGTGATCCTTCTAAGCACAGGCACACACCTGTGAAGCCAGCCCTGTCTGTATCTCTTTGATGCTGTCTGCTTGGGCATGCCTGAGGGTGCATCCTTACCTGTGGTCCCATCACCCCAGTGCTTTCCATTTCAAACTGATGTCTCACCCCAGAGGGCAGGACTGGGCTATGGTTGGGTATAACAATTCAGGCAGATTCTTGGAGGTACCTGTCCCCAGGCTCTGCAGAGGGACCTGGAGCTGCAGGCAGCCTCCAGCCGGGAGCTCATCCAGAGGTATTTCTGCAGCCGCATTCAGCAACAGGTAAGCTCCCTCTCCTTGGTGCTGTACCTACTGTGGGCCTTCCCACCACCCCCAGCTGACCCTGCCCATGCTCCTGTCCCTCAGGAAGAAACCACCTCTGAGGAGCTGGGGGCTGTCACAGTCAAAGCCTCTTACCGTGCCTCTGAGCAGAAGCTGCGTGTGGAACTGCTCAGCGCCTCCAGCCTGCTGCCCCTGGATTCCAATGGTGACTGGAGGCTCCCCATTGGCCACTCTCCATGTCCTGTGTCCCAGCATCCCTGGGGCCTCTTTTCACATGGCAGGAGCTCTGTGCATTTCTCTTGATTACCAGGAGGGGTTGGTGATAGGACACAGCTATGGTGCTGGGGGCAGGGTGGCTGGGAGACCCTCAGTCATCATCCCCTTCTTTGGGCTATTTGCTAGGCTCTAGCGACCCCTTTGTCCAGCTGACCTTGGAGCCCAGGCATGAGTTCCCTGAGTTGGCTGCCCGGGAGACCCAGAAACACAAAAAAGACCTTCACCCACTGTTTGATGAAACCTTTGAATTGTGAGTCCGTCCCCCTCTTCTCCCAGCCTGGACTCTCTGAGGTCTGCTCTTCTAGACTGGGGCTAATGGGCCCTGAGATAACCACTTTTGGGCCCAATGGAGGGGACACCCAGAGTCCCACATGTTGAACTCAGAGGCTCCTAGGGAAAGGTCTTGTTCCTGAGGCTATCAGGGACCTGCTCTCTGTTCCTCAAGACAGGCAGGTCATATCACATGGCTGAGAAATGGCTTTGTAAAACAGCCCACAGACTGGCATTTTTCTCTTGGCCTTGGCCTGTCCTTAACTAGGAGTGAACCCATGTGTTGGGGTTGGGGATGGTGGTACTCAGGGCAGGCATCTGAGCTTGACTCCTGTCTCTCTCTCTCTGCTAGCCTTGTATCTGCTGAGCCGTGCCGGAAGGCTGGGGCATGCCTCTTGCTCACCGTGCTGGACCATGACACACTGGGGGCTGATGACCTGGAAGGGGAGGCCTTCTTGCCACTGTGTGAGGTGCCTGGGGTGACTGGCTCTGAGGAGCCTGGCGAGGTCCCTCAGACCCGCCTACCCCTCACATATCCCACACCCAACGGTAGGCTTGAGTGGGACCCCGGGAGAGACAGGGTCAGAGAAATGCTTCCCTGGAGGTGGAATCTAGTGGAATGAGCTATGGGGTCTAATTAAGAAATCAGTGAGGACAGTGCCTGTGGCTCAAAGGAGTAGGGTGCCAGCCCCATATGCCGGAGGTGGCGGGTTCAAACCGAGCCCCGGCCAAAAACTGCAAAAAAGAAAAAAAAATTCAGTGAAATTTAAGCTAGGCCAAGTGTAATATGACTGTCTCTGGAGGTAAAGTGTCACCAAAAGAGTTGACTAGGGTAGAGGGGTGTGGGTCCCTCTGAACAGAGGGGACCCCTGTACCTGTGTACTTATGAGAGCCAATTCTAAGCACTTCATACATGTTAACTCTATGAATTCTTATAACCCATGAGTCAGGTATTATTAGTGCTTTCACAGATGAATAAACTGAGGTGCTAGCTAATGAGCTAAATTCATGTTCTCACATAAAAAGAGTCACCAACCATCTCAGGCACATCAGCCTCTAACACTACAATTGGGGCAGCACTCTGTCAGGCTTCTAGCCCTGCCTGTCAGGCCGCGTCTTGTGTTGCTCACTCATTTTCCTTCCAGGTTGGTGGGTGCATGGGGCAATGCTGTGTCCCCACCCACACACCCAGCACTGCCAGTCCTTAGGTATGACCAGCAAACTCCTCTTTCCACAGGGGACCCAATTCTGCAGCTGCTGGAGAGCCGGAAGGGTGACCGAGAGGCCCAGGCCTTTGTGAGGCTGAGGCGACAGAGAGCCAAGCAGGCCTCCCAACATGCCCCAAGGGCAGGGCAGTAGCAGGGCAGGTTAAGGGTGGGGCTGGGTCCCCAATAGGGAGCAGCAGTCAGGGCTTTCCTGTAAGGTCTGGGGCTACCCTCCCCCCCAGCATGTTAGTATTAACACAGGCCCCCTGGGTCTCCCCACCAGAGCAGGGCCCAGTGAGAGGGGCACATTGGCATTGTCTCTGCTCTCTACCATACCTATCCAGGCCATAACATTTTCTGCCATATCCCAGCAGCAGAAGGAGCATCTCAGGACCCTGATCCCCTCTTGGAAAAACTGCTCTGGTGGTCAGGGTCTTGGGCCATCTGTTTCCCAGCCTGCCTGTTCCAACCACTGGCAGCAAGAGGGGAGGCTCACTGGGTCCAGGGCTATAGACACAAAACCTTCTGGGAAAGGGAGAGGAGACCCTGCCAAATATAAGGCTCCACCTGCCCTGTGGGAGGAGGAGTGGTGTCCATTACTAGAGGGAGCCTCAGTTCTTTCCCCAGGGGCTGCCAAGGACCTTCTAGGTCTGAGAGAGAGCTGGCAGGCAGCAGGGCTGGCATGGAGGGATGGAAGCAGAAAGGCCAGTTTGGCTAGCTTTGTGTATGAGAATACCTCCTCCCTAGGACAGCATCTGCCATCTAGAAACTTTCTTAGCAAAATAAACAAATAAAACCAATCCATTGCCCAAATTTTACTTTTGGCCTGCAGTGGGGCCCAGAAAGTTAGTCAGGCAGCATTTCCTCCTTCCTTCCCTGAGGCCTGGCCTATTCTCACTGCCCCATGCTCCAAAGCAACAGACGTAGAAACAGGGGCTAAGGCGATGGTCACTATTGCTATTTTGGCCATGGCTTTGAACAAGTCATTTTTACCAGGCACATCTGTTTCTGTGGTTGCTACCTAGAATAAGGGCCTCTTCCTCTGAGGGAAGCACCGTCAACAGGGCCTCCCAGGGGTGCACGTGAGGCCTGGAGACCTACTATACAATAGGACTGCAGGAGATGTATCCCTATCCTACTTTGGTGTGGGTGGCCCCTATACACTGGGAATTGGAGCCTGAGGCCTGCTCAGTTCTCTTAACATTGATGATTTCCATGGCCCCCTGTAGCTCTGAACCTGAAGCTATACAAAGAGGACCCAGCTAGGATGAGAGCAGGGGGAGGTAGCATGTAGCTCTTAAAGCCTGGGGGCCCTAGCCCACAGGGGCAGGTGAATTAAGTAGAGTGAGCACAGCATACTTCCTCTATCACCATGAAATCCTCTCCAGAGAAAGGGTCTTCCTCTGAGAAATAGTTAGGGGCCTACTGCCTTTTGGGAAATACCAAGTAAAGAAGCAGTCAGCGCTGGCAGAGCCCTGCACAGAGAAGTCCTAGGGCCTGGGAGGTCTCTGTGTCCCTATCTTGCCAACCCCAGCAGGCCTAGGTCACACAGCTCTCCATTGTCTGGAGGCCTTCACAGCTCTTCGGCTGCCTTCCCTATTTCCAGAGCTGGCTTCTGGCCACCTCAAGGCTCAAAGGCCTCCATGTGGGGCCCACTCCCCACCCCCACGTAAACAAGCTGCCACTGCAAGTTCATATTTTATTTCCAATAGGTTTGGAGCTTTGTTGATTTTTGCATTTTTGTAAAAAAGGAAAAAGTTTTCACTTAATTCATTGTAAGCCCTTTCGTGCTGAGCCCAAGGAGGGGCCTGGGCTGGGGCCAGGGGCCAGACCCTCTGCAGCCCTCTTGCTCCTACCCCAGACACCCAGTGCTGGGAGTGGGGTCGCTGCTTGCTGCCCTCTTGTCTGTTCTGCCCTCCCGCCCCTGCTGCATCTCTCTGTACAGAACAATTTTTAAAATGGAAGCTAAGACACAATATACATTGGACAGGCACGCACGCACACACATGCACACAGGCATCTGCCCAGAACAGGGGCAGGACATCAGCTGCACTCAGAGAGCACCAAGGAATGCATACGGAGCCCATCCTGGTAAGGAAGGCAGGGCTTGGGCCCCCCCTTGGTCCTCAGTCTGTATTCCTCCCCACCAATTGCCCTGCTAGCTGCCAGAGGGAGGGGGCGGATAGCACGGTGGGCCAAGCCCGTGCCAGAGGGCAGGGGGCAGGAACAGCTGAGGACAGCTGAGGAGGGGGGTCATAGAGAGGGAGTGCTGGCCTAGTAGGTGGCCTTGGGGCCAGGGAGGCTGTTCTGGGGAGTCCAGGGGTAAAAGAACTGAGAGGAACCACAGGCCTCAGGAACTTGAGGGACGGAACTCCTGGGCCTTGCCCCCTTAGGAGCTTCAAGGGCCCAGATGTCAGGAGTGGGGCTGGCCCTGCAGCCCTGGCCCACCAGCCCCTGCTGTTTCCCCCAGGACTACACATTTGGTAAAACTAGGAGCTAGGCTGGCTGAGACCCCAGCATACCCCTTAGGGCCTCCCTGAGGCCATCAAAGCTACTAACTGGGTCTGTCCTGAGGGTCCTAAGCCCTTCATGCCCCATGCCCTGGGAAGACTGGAAGAGCAGGGCCTCTCATGAAGGCTTCTCCTTTCCCCTCAGTCCCTTCCAGCTTCCCACCCTTCCCTGATCGGCCCCAGGAAGAAGTTAAAAATAGTTAGTTCCTACATTAAAAAAGACAGAAACAGATTCTCTGCCAAAAGGCCAGTGGGAGAAGAGGGGATTTTGTCTCTGCTGTGGGAAGGGTTGGGAGTGGGCAGGGGAGGACTGCAAAATAGTTTTTTCTTTTAAAAAGTGCTTGGTAAGTCTGTTTTAAAGTGTGTGTCTATATCTATGTACAGATATACACACAGACACTGTTCACACCACCCACACATACCTGCACACACAGAGAAATGTATACATATATGTATACATGTACATAATCATATACATATACATACATACATACATACATACATACATACATATATATATATATATATACTTTAAAAAGTCCTAGGTGAGAAGATTTGGGCCAGGCTGGGCCAGGCTTGCAGGGTCACGACTGGAGGGGGTGGGCCCGGCCAGGTTGGCAGACAGGGCACTCACTACCCTCGGCACAGAGCTCGCACAGCACGGCATGTTGGCATGGCAGCACTGCCCGGTTCTGCTCCTGACACTTAAGGCATTTCACCGACTGCATGTGGAACACGGCCTGTGGGAAAGTGGCATCATGGTCACTGGTGTGGTCTCTGCTACTGGCCTGGCCCTGAGTTAAGAAGGTATTCCCTTGACTCTTACTTCATCCCCCTTGTCATGAGGAAACTGAGGCACTGAGCTCAACTGTGAGCCCTTAGGCTTGGCGCCCATAGCACAGTGGTTATACCACATACACAGTAGGTGGCAGGTTCAAACCCAGTCCAGGCCAGATAAACCACAACAAAAACAGCCAGGCACCTGTAGTCCCAGCTACTTAGGAGGCTGAGGCAAGAGAATCGCTTAAGCCCAAAGAGTTTTTTTTTGAGACAGAGTTTTACTTATTAACCCTCAGTAGAGTGCTGTAGCATCACAGCTCACAGTAACCTCCAACTCCTTGGGCTCAGGCAATTCTCTCTCTTTTTTTTTTTTAAGATAAGCTTTATTTATTTATTTCTGCCTTTTTTTTTTTTTGGGCCAGGGCTGGGTTTGAACCCGCCACCTCCAGCATATGGGACCAGCGCCCTACCCTTTTGAGCCACAGGAGCCGTCCACAGGCAATTCTCTTGCCTCAGCCTCCCACGTAGCTGGCACTATAAGCACCCACTACAACAACCGGCTATTTTTTTGTTGCAGTTTGGCTGGGGCTGGGTTTGAACCCACCATCCTTGGTATATGGGGCCAGTGCCTTACCCACTGAGCCACAAGTGCTGCCCATAAGCCCAAGAGTTTGAGGTTGCTGTGAGTTGTGACACCATAGTACTCTACTGAGGGCGACATAGTGAGACTATCTCAAAAAAACAAAAAACAGTGAGCCTGGGTGATGCCTGTGGCTCAAAGGAGTAGGGCCCCAGCCCCCATATACTGGAGGTGGCGGGTTCAAACTCAGCCCTGGCCAAAAAAACAAATAAAAACAAACAAATCCAGTGAGCCCTTAGGACCCCACTGGCAAGTGAGAGTGGGGCTGGTATTGGGTTGTGCAGCTCCCCTCTGGGAGAGCCCTTCTGCTCAAGGGGGTGGGGATGGGGGGGTTGCCTCTTTTTTTTTTCTTTTAATTAAATGTTAGCTGTGTACTTTTTTTTTTTTGAGACAAAGCCTCAAGCTTATCCCCCTGGGTGGAGTGCTGTGACATCACAGCTCACAGCAACCTCCAACTCCTGGGCTCAAGCAAGTCTCTTGCCTCCGCCTCCCAAGTAGCTGGGACCACAGGTGCCCGCCACAACACCTGGCCATTTTTTGGTTTCAGCCATCATTGTTGTTTGGTGAGCCCGGGCTGGATTCGAACCCGCCACCTTAGGTGTATGTGGCTGCGCCTTAGCCACTTGAGCCATAGGTGCTGAGCCTTAGCTGTGTACATTAATGCAATCATTGGGGTACAGTGTGTTGTTTTCATATACAACTTGAAATATTTTCATCAAACTGGTTAACATAGCCTTTATGTCATTTTTTTAGTTATTGCGTTAAGACGTTTATATTCTACTTTTAGAAAAGATTCACTTGTACCCTGGTTTTTGCCTCTTGTCCCTTCAATCTTTTTTTTTTAAATTAAATTAAATTATTTATTTTTGGGTCAGTTTTTGGCTGGGGCTGGGTTTGAACCTGCCACCTCCGGTATATGGGGCTGGCATCCCCATACTCACTGAGCCACAGGCACCACCCTGTCCCTTCAATCTTATGGTGCCCCTAAGTCCTCCCAATGAGGAAAAATGAGGCCTAAAGTGGACTGTGATATGCCCAGAGGTATAAGTCACATCTGGGGATCTGGCTGCCAATGCCCAATGAAGGAGAAAGGGTTCTTCCCACTATGCCATGCCACCCTGGGAAGGTCTGCTGGTAGGTGGGAGCTCACAGAAGGGTGCTGCTTAGGCCCAGGCATATTAATGCAACTCAGGTCAATGCCACTCTCAGAAGACCTAGAGGAAAGCACTGATAGCTCTCAAGCCCCAATGCTCCCACTTCCCTGAGTGTACACTCTCCCCACCCTCTCCTAGCAGTCCTGCATCCTGAGTGTCAGCCCAGACTGGGTCAGAGTCTAGATCACCCCCACCTGGTGTACCCTGACCTCCTGTGCTGACCTTGTCCACTTGCTCCAGGTGGGCCCGCAGCTGCTTCTGGAGGGAGTAGAGGGTGGAGAGTGAGAGTGCCTCCAGATTGGGGAACGTGGACAGGGCCTGGGGGTCCGGCCCTGAGTGCAGCCTCTCCAGCTCCTCCTGCAGCTTCTTCACTTGCACCTCTAGTGCATCCCGCTGCTCCCGGGCCAGCTCACACTCGGCGCCAGCTGCACTGGCCCGCTCACCAGCCTCTTCTGCCTCTTTCTTCCAGGCATCACAAGCCTGTGGGCCCAACACACAGTGCCTTATCATAATGGTCCCCCACCCCTGCTCCCTCTGCCCCCCAGAGAGCATCTCTGGAATACTCTGGCAGTGAGGTCTGCTGTCTGGGGAGGGGGCAGGGAGAAGGCTGAGGCTGCCTGCAGAGAAGAGAGGTTTTAGCACCTGCAGAAGATCTTCCCTGTGAGGGTATGGAAGGGTGCTGGGTCTACCAGAGAAGGGGGCACAGGTAGAGCTTATGTTCTGGCCAGCCTTCCCAGGAGCAGCCAGACTGCAACTGTACATACGGCTCACCTCAGAATCTAGAACCCTGGAGAATTGGGACTTCTGGGGAGAGGAACCACCTGGTCCTGGAACTAGAATACACAAGCAGCTCACAGACAAAGTTCTGGGCCGGTGACACTAGCCACCCAGGGTCCTGACTGGCAAGGCAAGTCCTCTCATGGGGTGGAGGGAGAGAGAACAAAACCGAGTTTCTGCTCTGTTCTTTGGCCCCCTGCTCCCCTCCACTCCCCATGCCCACTCTACATGGATGCTCTTGGGCCAGCTGCCACTAGGTACTGAGGAGGGCAGGTTGGTGTGGGCCCAGTACCTGCTTGGCCTGCTTCCAGGACTCCTCCCATTGCTTGATGGTGCCATTGGCTTCATCTAACTCTTGCCGAAGCCGGGCCAGCTCAGCAGCCCCTGGCCCTGACAGGAAGGCAGGGGAAGTACCCGGGGAGAAGCTTCCAGAGGCAAAATGCTCCCAGATGCTGCTGTTCATCCCATTTAGACCTGTCCCAGGGAGAGGAGGAACATCAGCTCTGGAGGGCTTTGGGCCCAGGCCCTGGCAGCCTAGCCTGGGTAGGTGTGCAAAGCCACATCTTTGTAATTCTGGGGCTTTTGCAGGGACTAGAATGCAGACTAGGAAGGTGCCAGGAACTAAGTCAGACTTTAGTGCCACTGGGTACTTGTTATAGCTGCCACTTAACTTCTGAGTCTCAGCATCCTCCTATGTAAAATGAGGCTCCCTCACTGCCTCACAGGGTGGTTTGGGGACTCGGGAAGTACCAATTGGAAGGGAGTCTGAAGGCATCCCACAGCCTTCTCACAGCCTGAAGTGATGTCCAGGAGTAGATGAAGGAGAAAGGACATAAGCTAGAGCCTCATACAGTAGCAAAGCTGGAGCCAGAAGAGCTTGGGAAACCTTGGGTCTGTCCCCTTGTTTTACAGACAAGGACACTATGATAAAACGTGTGACCAAGAAGGCACAGAGAGTTAAGTGGTGGAGCCAGAACACAGAGGAGCATCTGACTCCAGGGCTGCTCTCCCAGTGAACCACCCCTGCCCACACCCAGGTGTTCACTAATACCATGTGCCGCTACTCCTTGGCCTCAGGGAAGCCCTCATTTTCCTGAGGGGACCCATGTCCATCTCTGGCCTCATTCTGCCCATGTATTCTTCTAGTGACTACTTCATCTTTCCTATTAATCCAGCAGAATGTTCCAGAGCTAGATTTAAAACATTCTGTCCTCTGAGCAATACAAGTACACCGACAGATGTAGGGTGTGGGCCTGTGAGGAGGCCCTGTGCTGTGCACTGAGGCTCAGTGCCTTGTCCCAGAGGAGGGACATCACCACACCCCGAGGCGAGGCTGCCCCCGCAGCAGGCTCTCCTGTCTTGCCCTTCTCTCCTCTCCTCTCAGGTGATGATTTTTCTCTAGGAGAGGAGCCACCTCCTGAGAGAAGGTCCTCTTGACTGCCTCGCACAGGTTAGGTCCCCTCTGTTACTCTAGGTAGGACTCTAGTGGCTGTGTATCTCTGCTTCCCACACCAGCCCTGGCACCATGACAGCAGGGATTGTTGGTTGGGCTCATACCCATATCTATTCAGCTGTGCTTAATAATCATATGACAGGGCCAGGCGTGGTGGCTCATACCTGTAATCCCAGCATTTGGGGAGGCTGAGGAAGGTGGATCACTTGAGCTCAGGAGTTCAAGACCAGCCAGAGCAGGAGTGAGACCCCTGTCTCTACTAAAAATAGAAAAGTCAGGGGGTGCCTGTGGCTCAGTGAGTAGGGCATTGGCCCCATATACTGAGGGTGGTGGGTTCAAACCCAGCCCTGGCCAAACTGCAACAAAAAAATAGCCAGGCGTTGTGGCAGACAACTGTAGTCCCAGCTACTCAAGAAGCTGAGGCAAGAGAATCACCCTAAGCCCAGGAGTTGGAGGTTGCTGTGAGTTGTGACACCATAGCAGTCTACCAAGGGCAATAAAGTAAGACTGTCTCTTTAAAAAAAAAAATGTCAGCTCGGTGTCATGGTGGGCACCTGTAGTCCCAGCTACTTGGGAGGCTGAGGCAGAAGGATCACTAGAGCCCAGGAGTTAGAGGCTATAGTGAGCTATGGAGATATCACTGCACTCTAGCCTAGGTGAGAGAGTACCACTGTATCACAACTAAACTAAACTAAAAGCAATCATATGGTGGAAGAATGAACATGTAGTCAGTAAACAGAGCTCAATCAAGATGCCTCTAGAATATGGGGCAAGAAAACTGCAACATTAAACATCTAAAGCTAACAGAATCAACATAAAATGGACAACAATCTCCCCAAAACTGAAAAGGTGCCAAGAAATCAATGTTCTACTCACGCCTGCAATCCTAGCACTCTGGGAGGCCAAGATGGGTAGATTGCTTGAGCTCACAGATTCAAGACCAGCCTGAGCCAGAGTGAGACAGTGCCTCTTAAAAAAAAAAAATAGCCAAGCATTGTGGTGGACGCCTGTAGTCCCAGCTACTTGGGAGGCTAAAGCAAGAGAATTGCTTGAGCCCAAGAGTTTGAGGTTGCTGTGATGGCACAGCACTCTACCTAGGGTGATAAAGTGAGACTCTATCTCACAAAAAAAGAAAAAAGACTCAGTGCCTGTGGCTCAAGTGGCTAAGGTGCCAGCCACATACACCTGAGCTGGCTGGTTCAAATCCAGCCTGGCCCGCCAAACAATGACAACTGCAACCAAAAAGTAGTTGGGCCTGTGGCGGGCACCTGTGGTCCCAGCTACTTGGGATGCGAAGGCAGAAGAATTGCTTGAGCCCAGGAGTTGGAGGTTGCTATGAGCTGTGATGCCAGCTGTACCCAGGGCGACAGCTCTGTCTCAAACAAACAAACAAACAAACAAAAAGGCTCAGTGCCTATAGCTCAGCGGCTAGGGTGCCAGCCATATACGCCAGAGCTGACAGGTTCAAACCAGACCTAGGGCCTGCCAAACAACAATGACAACTACAACAAAAATAGCCCGACGATGTGGCAGGTGCCTGCAGTCCCAGCTACTTTGGAAGACTAAGGCAAGAGAATCACTTAAGCCCAGGAGTTAGAGGTTGCTGTGAACTGTGATGCCACGGCACTCTACCAAGGGTTAACATAGTGAGACTGTCTCAAAAAAAGAAAAACAAAAACAAGGGCGGTGCCTGTGGCTCAAAGGAGTAGGGCACCGGCCCCATATGCTGGAGGTAGTGGGTTCAAACCCAGCCCTGGCCAAAAAACTGCAATTAAAAAAAAAACAAACAAAACAAAAACAAGAATGCCCTGCTCCCAGCACCCTCAGGGAGGAATTCTTGGTCTTCCAACAGCTGTGGGATAGTGTCCCCTTAGGGGACATCCTCACCAGTCTCCGTATCATGTCATGCCTCTGGAGCCCCAGGCTAGCTCTGGGTTTTCCCAGAGCCTCTGCCTGTTGGAACAGGCCGCCTGAGCTAGGAGTGACTTATTCCAACTTCTTGGTCTCTCAGGAGCCTGGTTGATGTAGCCCAGCCTCTTAGAGATCTAGGGAATTGGGCAAAACTGAACCACATGGTGACAAAGACCAGGCCTCAGCCCTGACAGCTGAGACTCTAGTAGCTCACTGCACTGGCCTTGCTTCATTCACATGATTTCATTTGATCCTCACAACAACCTTATGATGGGTGCTGCCCCTACTACCATTTCACAGCAGAGGAAACTAAGGTTAAATCATTGTCCAGGGTCAGAAGGGCAGGGACCTGACTGCCTCCTTGCCCAAAGCTTTTGCTCTAACCTGTAGTCTGACTGATGTGCAGTGGACAGACTGGCCAAAAAGCATTTTCTAAATGGCAAAGTTCCTGCCCAGGTTTCCTTAGTGAGCCATGTCTCTGCTTACCTAAAGATCCATGTGAGGCTGAAGTCCCCAAAAATGTGTTTTCTGACTGGCTCAAGTGGCCCTGGGGCTGCTGCAGGAAATGTGAGGAGAGGCTGACAGGAGGGGACGGGGATGCTGAATGGAAGGAGGCAGAGCTGCCCAGGGAGCCAGGGATATTCACGGGCGCAGAGCTCTGCAGCAAGCTGCCGCCTGCAAGAGAGGCCCAGACTGGGTGAGGGCAGGGCAACCCAGTGGGCCACAGGGGCAAGGCGGGACCCAAGGTGCCCTCCCAGGCGACCCTGCCCATCTACTGCCTTGTACCAATTGTGATGCTGCCTGGGTGGGGCACAGTGCTGTTATCAAAAGTCTTCTCCAGGGCGGCCACCCCAAACTCATTCAGGTCCAGATCATCCAAAGCAGATTCTAGGGACAAAGAGATTGGGATGTGGAGCAACCTGGCCTCCTGAGGGCCCATACCTTTGAGGCTCTGAGACCCACTTACCCCTCATCTCCTGCCCCCTTACATCATTAAGCTCAGGCCACACTGGCCTCATACTGTCTTGAGCCTCTGCATCTTTGCCTGAGCTATTCCCGCTGACAACAATGACCCCTCAGTGCTATCAGCCAGTGAAATCCAAAGTGTCTCTCTTTTCTGAAGCCTTCTTTGATACCTCCAGGGGAATCAAGTCCCAACCCTGGGTCCCTGCCCCTGACAGAGGTCCTATATCACCTAATGTTATAGCTCCTGTGTCTTGGCCCTGTGATCACAGAGGGTGGGCAGGTCTCTGGGCCCTCAGTGATTAGTGCATATAACTGGACACATGTCCACTGCCCCCTAATGAACTGGACTAGGAGAGTAGAAACAGTTTTCCTCCTAGAAGGCAAGAACAGTGTGTTGTCATCTGTCTCCCCAGTGCCTGCCACAGAACCTGGCACAAAGCAGGTACCTCTAAATGAGCATTGAAAGAAACGGGCACTGAATTCTAATAGCTATTAAGATATCTAGTGAAGAGAATGAACAGGGACCAAATGATATGTCTTGGGATGAGATGCTAATTTGCACCAAAAAACTACAAGGGCCAGTCTTGGTCCTATACTTTGGGCTCATTTTCTATTTAGTTCAAAGGGCCCAGAGTGCCCACCCTCTGATTTCCTCCAAGACAAGATGAGGATTAAAGTGACTGCTATGCTGATTTGAGTTTCACTTCAGAAACTGAGGTGTCTCTGAGTCCAGAGCCAGTGCTGAGCTTGTGAACAGCAATGGCCTAATTACCTATGACCGACTCTACTGTGTCGCTGGTGGGGTAGAAGGGCAGAGCATTTGCGTTCATGCCAGGGATGCTGCTGGTGCCCACAGGGCTAGGGGGAGTAGCTGCCAGGCTGGAGGTGATACTAGAAGAGATGCTTGAGGTCAGGGGGCTGCCTGTGGGGAGGATGCCCAGCACGTCCTGCAAAGAGAGGGAAAGGAGAGGCAATGGGATGCCCGTGTAATGGAGGCCACAGCCAGAAGCTGGAGATGGGGCTGGGGGTGGGGCGGGGGGGGGACAAAAGGGGTGAGGGAGGAGGCATATCTCAGCTCCTGTCTAGCTGCACCCACACCCCACTGAAGCTGTTGCTGAAGAGATGTGTCTTAGAGGTTGCCTGGCTTACTTACCTCTCAAGGCTTTTTTTTTTTTTTTTGAGACAGAGCCTCTAGCTATTGCCCTGGGTAGAGTGCCATGGCATCACAGCTCACAGCAACCTCCAACTCAAGGGCTCAAGCGATTCTCTTGCCTCTGCCTTCCAAGTAGCTGGGACTACAGGTGCCTGCCACAAGGCCTGGCTATTTTTTGGTTGCAGCCATCATTGTTGTTTGGCGAGCCCAGGCTGGATTCAAACCAGTCAGCTCAGGTGTATGTGGCTGGCGCCTTAGCCGTTTGAGTCACCTCTCAAGGCTTAAAGCAGGGAAGGGAGAAGGAAGTACCAGACCTGGCCCAGTACAGATGCTCCAGAGTTGTTTTTGTTTTTTTTTTTTGAGACAGAGTCTCATTTTGTTGCCCCCCAGTAGAGTGCCATGGCGTCACTGCTCACAGCAATCTTGAACTCTTGGGCTCAAGCATTTCTCTTGCCTGAGCCTCCCAAGTAGGGAGGACTACAGGTGTCTGCCACAACACCCGGCTATTCTGAAAGACAAGGTCTTGCTCTAGCTCAGGCTGGTCTCAAACCTGTGAGCTCAAGCAATCCACCTGTTTTAGCCACCCGGAGTGCTAGTATTACAGGTGTGAGCCATCATGCTCGGCCAGAGATATTTTTTAATTGACTGCTGAGGCTAGGAGATCAGGGCCCCAAACCCAACACCCCATACCAGTCCTATTCTCAGCTTATGGGAAAGTGGTGCCTCCCACTCCCTGATGCCTCTTGGGATCAGGGCCAGTCCTCCCCACAACAGATACCAGAAAAGGAAGAAGAGGTCTGAGTACTCTGTACCTGTTTGGGCTGAAGCAGTGGCTGCTCTTGACTTCTTGGCTCTAGTGAGTGGGGCTTTAATTTAGCCTGAAAGAGAAAAGTCAGGAAGCAGAGGATGAACGTGGCACTGTGGGGAGAACCTGAGTCCAGGAGTCCACCTGACTCTGCCATGGCTCACTGAGGCTACAGTATGGCAGATCCTGTTGCTTACCACACAACCTCCTTTAACACACAGACACTCATCTCCCTCCCACTCTAAGCTCCTAAGCCTTAGACAGATCCAGGAGGTTTCTCCCTAAGTCCAGTTATGGGTCCCTCTTGTCCTGCTCCCATAGGCCTCACCATTCATCAAGGTGGGAATCCCTGCTCCTCTAGTAACTAGGTCTCCTAGTCACACAGGAAGCTTCTTGGCTCCTTGCTTCCAGCCAGAGGCTGGAAAACAGGGTTATTATTACTCAATCTGCTGTGTCCTGAAGAGACTGAGGACAGGGTAACCCTAGCTCCCAGGTATCCTCCAGAGGACACTCCTCCAAGCTTCTCTAGCCCCATATGGGAGAAAACCAACTTCACTGGGCTTAAAGTATCTTCTGTTGTGCCCCCCGCCCCTTACCTGGCATTTGAAGTTTTTCAGGTACTCCGCTCCTACTTGGTCTTCCCTCTCAAAGCCAGGAGCCTTCTTATAGCTGCCAGGGGCCAGACCAGACTCTCCAGGGAAGACAATGCCCTCCAGGTTCAGGGGCTTCCTAATGGAGCCCGGTGGGGAGCCACAGAGATTAGATGGGCTGCCCAGGCTGCTGTTTCTACAGAGGAGCTGCAGAGGAGGGAAGGACCAGTGGGCACAAGGCAGGCAGCCCATGTGGCCCATCCACTGTTTTGTCCTAGAGGGAGAATCTTCAGCAAGGAACTCAGATTCACTTTCATCTGTCAATGGGCAGGAACAACCACCCAGGGACCCCTAAACCTAACAATGGAATTGGGCATAGGGATGACATGAAGCTTTATTCCTTCAACCACCCTACCCTGCTGATCAACACAGGCTCTGGAGACTACCCCACTCCCTTCCCCAGGCCTGGGAGGAAGAAAACATAAAGGCAGCACCCTTTGTGGGCCTGGGAGTCATGAGGCAGGTGTTGGCTCCTGGGCACGCATGGTGCCCACCCACTCCCCAGGACAGACACGTACAGCACTGAGGTCGGGGGCATGCGGGCTGGAGGGGCTCACAGGCACCGAGTCTCCGGCAGCAGATGGCATGTATAAGACGGGACCCGGCTGGGTGGGGCTGGATACAGCTGAGGAAGGCTGTAGGTCATCACTTAGGGGTGGCTCTGTAAGACATGGAGGCAGGAGTTGGTAGGCTACTAAGCCAGCTCCATCCCTCTAAAAATGCTTCTGGTGGGCAGCATCTGTGGCTCAGTCAGTAGGGCACTGGCCCCATATGCTGAGGGTAACGGGTTAGAACCCAGCCAAGCCACACTGCAACAAAAAATAGCTGGGTGCCTGAGGTCCCAGCTACTCAGGAAGCAGAGGCAAGAGAATTGCCTAAGCCCTAGGTGGTGCCTGTGGCTCAGTGGGTAGGGGGCCGGCCCCATATACCAAGGGTGGCGGGTTCAAACCCAACCGCAGCCTAACTGCAACAACAACAAAAAAGAATCACCTAAACCCAAGAGCTGGGCTTGGCGCCTACGGCTCAAGTGGCTAAGATGCCAGCCACATACACCTAAGGTGGTGGGTTCGAATCCAGCCCGGGCCTGCCAAACAATGACAGCTGCAAACAAAAAAACAGCCGGGCGTTGTGGCGGGTGCCTGTTGTCCCAGCTACTTGGGAGGCAGAGGCAGGAGACTCCCTTGAGCCCAGGAGTTGGATGTTGATGTGAGCTGTGATGCCATGGCACTATACCTGAAGGTAATAGAGTGAGACTGTCTCTAAAAAAAATAAATAAAAAATAGAAAAGCTGGGCGGCGCCTGTGGCTCAGTGGTTAGGGCGCCAGCCCCATATACCGAGGGTGGTGGGTTCAAACCCTGCCCCAGCCAAACTGCAACAAAAAAAAGCTGGGAATTGTGGCAGGTGCCTGTGGTCCCAGCTACTTGGGAGGCTAAGGCAGAAGAATCGCCTAAGCCCAGGAATTGGAGGTTGCTGTGAGCTGTGTGACGTCACAGCACTCTACCGAGGGCGATGAAATGAGACTGTCTCTACAAAATAAATAAGTAAATAAATAAATAAATAAATAAATAAAACTGCTTCTGGACCCCCCTAAAGGAGACCATGCCTTCTCTGCACATAAAGGGAAGGTTCCTGCTTCGCTTTTGTGAACATGGTGTCATGTACTCTTACTACATGCCAAACAACATGCTAGCACCTTGCATTAATTGTAAATATTCACAATACCCAGAAGATACTGGCAATATCATGGTCTCCATTTCATAGATAAGGAAACTGAGGTATAGAAAGATAAGGTAAATCTACCAAGTGACAGAAGTAGCAAACAGAAGAGCTGGGATTTGAACTGTGATCAGTACAACTCCAACACCTGAACTATTATTCACTTCTCTGTACTGTCTCAATCAGGCAGTCCCTGGGCCCATGGTTGGGGACCATCTCTGCACTAAGAATGTTTCCTGATGGGTGCAGTGGCTCTTGCCTGTACTCCTAGCACTCTGAGAGGCTTAAGTGGGTGGATCGCCTGAGCTCACAAGTTTAAGACCAGCCTGAGCAAAAGCAGGACTCTGTCTCCAAAAATAGCCAGGACTTGGTGCCCGAGGACCAGTGGTTACAGCGCCAGCCAGATACACTGAAGGTGGTGGGTTCAAACCCACCCCAGGTCAGCTGAACAACTGCAACAAAAAAATGGCCAGGCGCTGTGGTGGGCACCTGTAGTCCCAGCTACTCGGGAGGCTGAGGCAAGAGAATCACCTAAGCCTAAGAGCTGGAGGTTGCTATGAGCTATGACACCAGGGCACCCCTATTGAGGGTGACAAAGTGAGACTGTCTCTAAAAAAACAAATAAATAAAAATAAAAATAGAAAAATTAGCTGAGTGTCATGGCAGGTACTTGTAGTTCCAACTATTTGGGAGGCTAAGGCAAGAAGACTGCTTGAATGAAGGAGTTTGAGGTTGCTGCGAGCTATGAACATGCCACTGCACTCTAGCCTGGGCAACTGAGTGAGACTGTCTCAAAAAAAAAAAAAAAAAGAATGGAGACAAGGTCTCATACTCAAGTTGGAGTGGTATGGTTTATTCACAGGTCACTGCAACCTCAGATTCTGAGCTCAAGTGATAATCCCTCTGCCTTAGCCTCCTAAGTAGGTAGGATTACAGATGTATGTCATCATGCCTGGCTAATTTTTTAATTTTTTGTAGAGATGAGGTCTTGCTACATTGCCTAGACTGGCCTCAAACTCCTGAGCTAAAGCAATCCTCCCACCTCAGCCTCCCGAGTAGCTGGGACTACAGGCATGAGCTACCACTGTGCCCACACCTATCTGTTTATTTTTCACGGTAATCCCAAAAACAGAACTTAAGCCTGGAAAGAAGTTAAGGAGAACTAGAAAAGTCTCCTGGGGTGGAGATAGGTGTGAAGTTCAACTCCATCTCTGGCAGCCTGGAATGTAATGCTGGGCATCTAGATTTGTAATGTCCTACACTGAGCACTTGAACCTGGCTAGTCTGAATGGAAATGTGCTATAGGTATTAAAATAGAGATCAGATTTCAAAGACTTAGTACCAAAAAAAGGTAAAATATCTTGGCTCAGGGCCTGTAGCTCAAGTGGCTAAGGCACCAGCCACATACACCAGAGCTGGCAGATTCAAATGTAGCCCAAGCTGCCAAATAATGATGACAACTACAACCAAAAAACAGCCAGGCATTGTGGCGGGTGCCTGTAGTCCCATCTACTTGGGAGGCTAAGGCAAGAAAATCGCTTAAACCCAGAAGTTGGAGGTTGCTGTGAGCTCTACCCAGGGTGACAGCTTGAGGTACTGTCTCAAAAAAAAAGAAAAAAAAAAAGAAGAAGAAAAAGTTAAAAAGAAAAAAAGGAGCTCGGCGCCTATAGCTCAACCGGCTAAGGCGCCAGCCACGTACACCTAAGGTGGCAGGTTCGAATCCCCCACCTGGACCCGCCAAACAACAATGACGGCTGCAACCAAAAAATAGCCGGGCGTTGTGGCGGGCGCCTGTGGTCCCAGCTACTTGGGAGAAGGAGGCAGGAGACTTGCTTGAGCCCAGGAGTTGGAGGTTGCTGTGAGCTGTAATGCCACGGCACTCTACCCAGGGGGACAGCTTAAGGCTCTGTCTCAAAAAAAAAAAAAAAAAAAGAGCTGGAGGTTACTATGAGCTGTGATGTCACCGCACTCTACCGAGCGTGACAAAGTGAGACTCTGTCTCTAAAGAAAAAAGGTAAAATATCATAGTAATTTTTTTATACTGGTTACCTATTTTTTTTTTGAGACAGAGCCTCAACTCGGCACCTGTGGCTCAAGTGGCTAAGGCGCCAGCCACAGACACCTAAGGTGGAGGGTTCAAATCCAGCCAGGGCACCAAACAACAATGATGGCTGCAACCAAGAAATAGCTGGGCGTTATGGCAGGCGCCTGTGGTCCCAGCTCCTTGGGAGGCAGCGGCAGGAGACTCGGTTTAGCCCAGGAGTTGGATGATGCTGTGAGCTTTTATGCCACGGCACTCTACCCAGGGTGACAGCTTGAGGCTCTGTCTCAAAAAAAAAAAAAAGAGACAGAGTCTCAAGCTATCACCCTGGGTAGAGTGCTGTCGCATCACAGCTCACAGCAACCCCCAACCCCTTGGCTTAGGTTATTCACGTGCCACCGCCTTCCAAGTAGCTGGCACCACAGGTGTCTGCCACAACGCCCAGCTATTTTTTGGTTGTAGTTATCATTGTTGTTTTGGCAAGCCCATCTAGATTTGAACCCATTGGCTCTGGTGTATGTGGTGACACCGTAGCTGCTTGAGCTATAGGCACTGAACCCTGATTACCTATTCTTTTTTTTTTTTTTGTAGAGACAGAGTCTCACTTTATTGTCCTCAGTAAAATGCCGTGGTGTCACAGCTCACAGCAACCTCCAACTCCTGGGCCTAGGCGATTCTCCTGCCTCAGTTTCCAGAGTAGCTGGGACTACAAGCACCCACCACAAGGCCCAGCTATTTTTTTGTTGCAATTTGGCCAGGGCCAAGGCAGAATCCACCACCCTTGGTATACGGGGCAGGCACCCTACCCACTGAGCCACAGGCACCACCCCATGATTACCTATTTTTTTTTCTTTTTTTTTTTTTGAGACAGAGCCTCAAACTGTTGCCCTGGGCTTGAATTCTATGGCATCACAGCTTACAGCAACCTCCAACTCCTGGGTTCAAGCAATTCTCCAGCCTCCACTTCCCAAGTAGCTGGGACTACAGGCGCCTGCCACAACACACAGCTATTTTTTGGTTGCAGCCATAATTATTGTTTGGTGGGCACAGGCTGGATTTGAACCTATAAGCTCAGGTGTATGTGGCTGGCGCCTTAGCTGCTTGAGCCACAGGCGCCAAGCCATGATTACCTATTTTTTTTTTTGAGACAGAGCCTCAAGCTGTCCCCCTGGGTAGAGTGCCATGGCATTACAGCTCACAGCAACCTCCAACTCTTGGGCTCAAGCAAGTCTCTTGCCTCCGCCTCCCAAGTAGCTGGGACCACAGGCGCCCGCCACAACGCCCGGCTATTTTTTTTTTTTTTTGGTTGCAGCCATCATTGTTGTTTGGCGGGTCTGGGCTGGGGATTCGAACCCGCCACCTTAGGTGTACGTGGCTGGCGCCTTAGCCGGTTGAGCTATAGGCACCGAGCCGACATTGGATACTTTTAAATAAAATAGGCTGTGTTAGATGACATTGCCAAATGATAGGCTAATGGAAGTCAGGCAGTTCATGTGGGTAGGCCAAGGTACGATGCTTGGTGAGCTAAGTGCATTAAATGCCTTTTTGACTTACGATATTTTTAGCTCATGATTGGGACTTAGGTAAGCTGAGGAGCACCTGTATTGCTGCAGTGAACATCTGTGTCCCTTCAGGACGGGAGCCTCCCTATTGGAGACCAAAAGAGTGTTCACTGTTCTTTAGAATGGGGCTTCTGGTCCTCATGCCTCACCTCATAAGATAGGACCCTCCACTCACAGTGCACAGTAACGCTGAAGGTGACGGTGGTGGGGACGAGGCATTGATGATGTTGACAACCACATAATGTTGACCATGGTGGCCAGGATGGTATTGTCAGTGGCAGCAGTGGTGCCGCCCATGCCCATGGTGAGAGCAGGAATAATAATGGCATCAAAGAAACTGAATTTCTCACATTCTAGACACTTCTAAGCACTTTTCACATATCAATTCCCCAAATTCTTATGACAATCTTGCCAAATAGGTACTGTTGTCACCCCATTTTGCTAATGAGGAAGGTGAGAGGTTAAATAACAGGCTCAGGATACACGTGGTGGGGCTGGAGATGATTTGGGTGACTCTGGATGTTTATCATGACCATTGCGATGGTGACAATGGCAGTGATGATGGTGACAGGTGGCTGTGATGGGATGGCTGATGGTGGTAGTGTCTGTGTTTGTGACAGTTGGTGACTGAGGACAGTGGTGGCATTTGTCAACCATAGTGAGAATAATGGTGATGGAGAGATTGTGGTTGATGGTGGCAATGCCTGTGTCTTTGGTGGTCATAGGCAAAGTGGTATTGGTGATGCTGGTGACAGTACTGGTCTGACCCCGATGGGGATGGTGACCGAGCTCTTCCCTTTGCAGATGTGAAGTTTCTGAATAATCACAGTCTAGTGAAGGACGCTCAGGAAAAGGCCAACGCCGCCCTGCTCGATTACACCCTGTGCCACTACCCGCACTGCGGGGACAAGTTCCAGCAGCTGCTGCTGTGCCTGGTGGAGGTGCGGGCCCTGAGCATGCAGGCCAAGGAGTACCTGTACCACAAGCACCTGGGCAACGAGATGCCCCGCAACAACCTGCTCATCGAGATGCTACAAGCCAAGCAGACTTGAGCCTGGGCCAGCTGGGCAGGGCCAGGGCCAGCGGGGCACAGCCACCTCCCAGCCCTCTAGATGGTTTATTTGATTGCCAACCCAGGAGCCCCCTCCTGTAGGCCCCTGCCCCTGAGCTCTGATGCGGTGTGTTTGGGAAGGTGGGTAAGGTCAGCTAGGCCTGGCTGAGGTGGGGTGGCTCAGCCACTGGCACTTGCCTGCTTCTCAGAGTGCCCCCAGGAGGCAGCTGCTGAGCCCCCTCTTCTGTCCCCCTGCTCTCAGCTGTCTGTCCTGGAGCCTGAAGCAAAGTCTAGGAGGAGGTTTGGGATTCCCTGGTGGGCTTTGATGTCCCTTGGGTCAGAGATCATCCCTTCCCTGCTCCTGAAAACACTAACTGGGAGAAGCTGAGTGAGTGTCCACTGGGGGAGAAGAGAGAATCCCCAGAGCTCCTCCATGGAGACCGGACAGAAGCCCTTTGCTTCATAAACCAGGGAAACCAAGTTTGCTAAGTTGATCAGGGTCTTTTGGGCCCTGGAGAACACTGGGAGACTGGTTAGGACAAAAAGACCTCCTTCCTGGTTCTTCAACCCCATCTGACTTCTGCAGGGGGGAGCTTTGCTCCATTATCTTAAAGAAATTTTGCCACAATCATCTTTTGATCCTGTTCCCACCAGGGGAGAATTTTGGTACATGTGAGCCACACCCACAGTTGGCCAGCCCAGGCTGGTATTTATCTGCAAGGCTGTCACCAAGAGGCTTTGTGGTTTTTTGTGTTTCTTTTTTTGTTTGTTTGTTTGTTTGCCCAGATACTCCCTGAAAGATGTGTGTGATGGCAGGTAGGGGGTACATCTGAGGACTGGGGCTGGGATTTAGGGATTAGTATTAAGCATGGCCCTTGATTTCTCCCTCAGACACTCTCACATCAAGCACCCTATGGGTGGTGCTGACTCTCTATCTCCCACCCCAGTCCAGAGAGAGGTGTTTTTTGTCCGGGTCACTAGATGGACAGTGGGATACCCTGGGGCAGGTGGGGGAGCTCAGAATCTCTGTGAGTTGAAGTATAGGGGAACTTGGGAGGGTGTGTGGGTCTCTAGACCAAAAACAATCCTGATGGGCCCTTCCCTCGTGGTCCCATCCACTGCGTCTTTTGCTGCAAACCCAGGAAACTGGGCCTCAGCTCCCTGGCCTCCTCCCCTGTGTCCTATGTCCTGAAAGACACAAGATTGGGCATTCATGTCCCTGCCTTCCACCACCCTGTCTCAGTTCCTGCCTCTAACCCCTGAAACGTGTGCCCCGGCCAAGGCCAGAGACCCATAGCCCCCAAAACGAGAAGTGCCCTTAAGAATCTCCCCAGCCCCCGCAGCCCTGGAATAAATTTTGCAATTAGTTTCCAGCTACCTTTGCCTAGTTACATTCTGAGGTCAAGGCATAAGCTCCTGGGGAGGGGGTTTGGGTGGTAGGCTGAGGTGGGGCAATGTTCTGACCAGATTAGAGAGGACTTGCAGACAACCTTTGGTTCAAAATTTGGGGATGCAGTGTGGGTTGCTGGGGCTGGGTGGGGGGATGCTAGGCACTTTTGGACCTTGGGCTTCACCTCACCCTGGGTCCCTGAAGCACTGGGAGGCCTGGGAGATGCTGTGGTCTTCCAGGGGCTCAGCTTCAGTTCTACCTTCCCTGGCCATGCCAGCTTGGCCCCCATCTTGAGTGGAGGGGAGCTGTCATTTAAGGGCACCTACTGTGTGCCATCCCTCATCTCACTGTCCCTATGGTGGCCCTGTGAGGCTGGGGTTTAATCTGGAGAGAAAAGCACTTGCCAAGAGCCCCCCAGCCAGAAAACCAGGTCTGGCCATTGTCAGAACATTGGCTCTTTCCTTTTTGCCCTTGTCCCTCATGGATCGATGGCCTGTCCCACTCCACACTTGGTGGCAGCAGTGCGTACATCAGAACTCCCCCTGGTCCTGTCATCCTATCTGCTCTTCAAAGCCACTTCTGCAGGTGGAGGCCCCTGATTACAGATGAAGAAACTGAGGCATAGAAGAAGTGGCTTGTCCAAGGCCATACAGCTGAGAAGTGGACTGCAATGTGTAAAGCTCCATCTTCCTTACTCACTCTGGCCAACTTAAACAGTTAATCTCCAGGGCCACTCTGGTCTTCCCAGTGCTTCTGTGCAAAATAGAAAAAGATACCCACACCCCCCCACACCCCCCTACCCCCCCCCCACACTCCCCCCCCCCCCCCCCGGGCAAATGCCTTGGCAGTGACTCTTACGCAAAGAAAAAGGCATCCTCTCCTTGGCTCCTGCAGAAATGAAGCAGGCACCCTACATTCTGCCTTGGGCAATGGCCAGCCTTGTAGGAGGAGAAAATCTTAATCAAATTGCAGTCTGATGTGATGCTTGATGTGATGCTTCATGTAACTGAGCGGGATAAGATGAAGTGATCGGCTCTGCTTCTAGAGGGACAGGGGCAGGCCCAGGAAGGCTTCATAGTAGAAGTGTCATCCAAATTGGGTTTTGAAGGATGCCCAGGAGTTCCCCGGCTAGACAGGAGTTATGAGCAGTCCAGGCAGAGGGAGCAGTGTGAGCAGAAGGATGGAAGGGTGTCAGTCAGCAATGTTTGGGGACTTTGTTATTTAGATGGAGAGAAAAAGGGGCATGGGGGAGGAAGTGTGTGAGACAGGGGAGGGGCAACTGGAAAGGACTCCATGGCCCCATCTCTGGCTCATCCCTCATAGCCCACATGACTAGTTTGGGAGGAGACCCCCTAAAGGTGAGGGGGAAAAGAGTCAGAAGACACTAAAATGCAAGCGGTAAGGAGCCACAAGTGACCTGCCCACCCCCTTGCTCCCCCTTCAGGCTCCATCCCCAACCATCCTCCCCCACAGCTGGTAGGGGCCTACCCTGCTCAGGATCGCCCAGCCCTTCCTCCACCTTCCTAATGCGGGCCACACTGGCTTCTCTCCAGACACTATCCCTGCCTGGCACCTTTAAGGCCTAGAATATTCCCTCCTTTGGGCCTCAGGGTCTGGCTCCTACAACCTCATACTTCTGTCACTGGCCACAGCTGACATTTCATAAGTGCCTACTGTGTGCCAGCTATTTCCTAAGTGCCTACTGTGTGCCAGGCTCCATGCCCAGCACTAGCACAAACCTGTGGTGACACCTTATGTTGCTTGCCTCAGAGAGCCAATGTCGCCCATGCTACAGATGACAGACTAGGTTTTCAAAGGCAAACAGGCCCCATCCCCACATGAAATACCTAGAATGGTACTTGTGTGGGTGGGTCAAACACCCTGGGATAGATTTTGCCCAGACTCAACCCAGACAGGGGTCAGAGTGGAAGCTAGAGGGCCTCTCTGGGCCTCTGCTGCTCCTCACTCAGCCCTGCCCCACCTGCTGTGGCGAGGCTACTGTGGCACCACTCAGCTGTGCCAGTCTGGTCCAGCAGGATCTGAGCCCGGCCGATGTCAGCAGGTGTTAGCAGCTACTGCACCCCAAGTCCCAGCTCTTTGCCTACCCCATGCCTTAGGGCCCACCTTGGTCCCAGGCCTGGTGCTGAGCCCTAACATCATCCCTGCTGCTCCCCTCACACTAAAGCCTCCTCTGCCCAAGAAGTGTCCAAGATTCAGAGAACCTTGCCCAGGACCACATAGTGGCTGCTGGCAGGGCCTGGTCCCCCAACCTGACTCAGAGGCATCAAGACTCAGCAGGCCTCTAGTGCCTCCTCTTAGCAGTCTGTCTGGGTGGCTTCCACTCAAACTGCCACCATCCTGGCTGCTATGTCACCTGCCAGGGTGGCGGCATCATCTCTGAATCCTCTTTTGTATAGCAAAGCCAAAGTGACAGCGTTTCTTGCTCCTTCCCTCCTCCCAGAGGGCCTGGACTCTTTTCCCTCTCTTCAGGCCAGTATGACAGCGCCCCCCACATCATTCACCCACCCCCACCCCGCCCCAGGGACCAGCAGAGCCTCAACAGTACCATTTATTGCCACAGACAACCACAGGGTACACAGAACTTCTGGGCAGGTGGAAGGAACAAATCACAGACAGCATGCACAGGGGACACAGCCATGGAATGTGGTGGCGGGTGGGTTAGGACTACCGAGCTGGGGCCCATACTTCCTAGGAGGAGCTTGAGGCCCTGGCAGCGGGAGTAGGGGTGGTCCAGGTGCTGCTGCTGCTGTCTCGGCTGCGCCTAGGGGGTCCCAGGCAGAAGTCCCCAGGCTGAGCTCAGCT
This sequence comes from Galago senegalensis, assembly GCA_963575145.1. Lineage (NCBI taxonomy): Eukaryota > Metazoa > Chordata > Mammalia > Primates > Galagidae > Galago > Galago senegalensis. The sequence continues at coordinate 28,564 of CAUYTI010045879.1, forward strand.
GGGGCAGGGCTTGGAGGAAAGTGCCCCCTCCACTCTGTCTAGAAGGGTCAAATACCCTGGGATAGATTTTGCCCCAGACTCAACCCGGGTTAGGGGTCAGAGTGGAAGCTAGAAGGTCATTGGGTGCTGGGGGGCCTCTGGGAGGAAGTGTGTCCTTTGAGCTGGGATGGCAGGGAACGGTGGTGAAGGCCCCCAACAAGGGGGAGAGGGCTGGGGACTGAGACTGGAGGAAGACGCTGGGCAGTCCCAGCTCAGCCTCAGTTTCTCCACCCTGAGAACACCTGCATGCCTGGGAGGGCTCTGAGGGCTTTTGAAGGGGCAATGGCAGGCTCCCTGAGGGGCACAACTGACAGTCCCCACTCCCCCAACCTCTTGCTCGGGCCACCTAAGTGGGGACCCAGGTCTAGAAGCGGGGTGGGAACGGGGGAGGGGGGCAGGATCCGGGGTTCCAGAGAGTGGGGCCTAGGTGGAAGCGGCTCCGTTGCTACGGGCAGCCCTAGCAACGCACCCATTCAGCGGAGACAAAGGCGCTGTCACTTGAGCGCAGAGGCGCCGCCGCACGCTCTAGTTCCCGCAGCCGGCGCCGCGGGTAGGGGCGGGGTGGGGCGGGGGCCGCGGGGGCGGGAGCTGCTCCGGGCCCCGGGAGCGCCCGCCGCGCCTACGCCCCGCGGCCTGCAGGGGGCGCCCTCAGCCCATTTTGGAAAGGGGAAGGTGTGACTCCAAGAGACGGAGACACCAGCCAGAGGCAGGGGCCAGCTGGGCCCTTGGGGTCACACAGACCTGGGATCAGATGTGCTTATGCTTACACCCAAAGACCACGGCTGTGCCTGTTCCCCATCTGTGTGGATAGGGCTTGACTTCAGCTCTGCTACTGACTCCCACAAGTTGCTGCTACTTTCTGTGCCTCAGCTTCCTCACCCACGTAATGGGAGAAAACAGCAGGGCCATTCACTGGGTTGAATCAGCAGGTGCCTGGGGTTTAACAGCAGGCCTCTTACCCTAGGCTGGAGAATATGGTTTAAGATTGTAGGGACTTAGGTGCAGGGAAGCTGACAGAAAGCAGGACCCCTATGGTTCCCCTCTGCCCAGGCTGTCCTCTCCTTGAGCAGGGCTGGACTGTCCCCGGCCTTGCCCAGCTACTTCAACTCCCCCCCCCCATAATATAGTGCCTCTATCTGCTAACTAGCTGGGGAAACTGAGGCCTTGGAGGATGGTACTTGGCCCTCACTGGGTCTGGAAGGCCTTTCAGATCACAAGGCATCACCAGAGAGGCCCTCAGAGGGGAGGCTAGTCTTGGGGACAGAGGGAAGGCAGGCTTCTTGTTCACTGCCTCTCCCCTTCAGGCAGCACCAGCTTTTAAAGGGGTTCCACCAACTAGCCCCCTAACTATTCCCTAAATAGCCCCCTTCCAAGGCCCACAGTATGTTAATGGAGGAATTTTGGGGACCAGCAAGGAGCAGAATGAGGGGAGGGAGGCTGGGTGTAGGTGGTCTTCAAATCACTTCCTCCTGGTGCAGTGAGGCTGAGGGGGTGACAAGGTCAGAAGGGGAAAGGGGGAGCCCTATGAGGTGGGAGCTGTACCTGAAGCTTTGAATGCCGTCAGCTCCACAACCTGAGGACAGAGGGGCCCATCAGGGGGGTGGGCTCCATCTCTATGCTCCCCCTTTCTCTTAGCCACCTTGGCAATCACTCCTCCCTCCCCCATGGCCTTGGCATTCAGGGCCTGCCAGCACATGGGCAGCAGCTCCTGCTGCTCTCAGGGCCCTGCAGCCTGGTAACTAAGGAACACATTCCAGGGGGTGCCCCCACTCCGGCCCCTCCTCTAGTCCCTGTGATATCTCCAATCCTGAGGGCTACTCTGGCCAGCCCCCCTGCAAGATCTCTGTAGGCCCCACCTGGCCCAGCCTCACCGGTCTCTCGGGTTCTGCAATAGAGGAGAAGGCTGTGGGGATTCTGGAGCCATGGGTCCCTGGTGAGGAGAAACATTAGAGTTGGCAAATTTGGGGGAGACTGAGGCAGGACCCTCTCTTTGCTCCCCCATCCTGAGAGTGGCACTCTCATTATCAAATATCCTAAGATCCACTCAAAGATCTAGCCCACAGATTAGTGATGAGGAAACAAAGGCCTAGAGAGGGAAGGTAACTTGTCCAAGGGCACGCACGGGTAAGGTGGGAGCTGTGACTGGAACCTCTGGCCTGGCCTTGCCTTAAAGTCATCCAACTCATGTCTTGCCTTAGGGCTCCAAGCCCCCATCCATGCACCTGTCTCTGTGAGTCCCCCAACCCTCTCTCTCTGCATAGAGATCCAGAGAAGATCATCCCAGGCAAGACCCACCTATAGGTTGGGCACCAGGGAACCTGGTTTCCTGGTAACGGGTGGTAACAAGCCATTTCTAAGCCATTCCCCAAGCCCTAAGGTTATACTTTATTGGGCTTCTGTTACTTTATCTTTCGGATAGGCTAATAGAAACTGCCCCCGTCCTCCTAGCTCCGAGCACTGGTGAAACTGAGGCACAGGGCAGCACTTGGACTAGAGGGGTGGTAAGGCCATACCTCTAAAAGCCACGTGTCTTTGGGGGGCAGCCAAGGCTATGGGGCTGGCCTGTGCTGTCTCCCATGGAACAGGGGGCCGCAGGCTGGCTCCTTGGGTCTGAAAGGACAGTATATCGGTGCTCGGCTCCTGCCCCTCAGTGTCTGGGCCTCCTACCCTACCATCCCATGAGTACCTCAGCTGCCTTCTCAGTCGTCCTCTGCAGGGCACTCCACACCTGGGGGATGGCTGGAGATCAGGCCTGGGGGTGCTGAGCACCCACTCCACCCCAGTCCACCCATCCCACAGCCAGTGTGCCCAGGCTTACCTCCCCATTGCAGGCTGCATAAACCAGGAAGATGTACGGCCCCTGGAGACAGACCCCTCAGGTGGGCAGGTGCCACAGCCTGGGACACCTGCTCCCAATGGCTTGGCCTCCGGCCCTGCCTGGGGCCATGGTGCTAGTAGTTACCACACCATAGCACAGATGAATGCTGAGGAACACAAAGCCCACCCTGCCCTCCTGCCTCATGGTGGGGGGGCTGCAGCATCAGCTGGAGAGGAGACATGGAGGGGCCTTCCCCAACTCCGCCCAGTGCCTTCAGCCCCTCTGACCTCTCATGTCTACCTCCCAGGCCTGCTCCATGCTCCCAACCTCACCATCCTGCAGGGCTTGGGGATGGGAGGGGGAACACCTTCCTTAGCTCTAAGGCCAAGTCAGATCCCAGGACAGCAGACCCGTGAGTGCATTCTCACTTTGCCTCTAGCTGAGTGCCCTTCTCCTCCTTGAACCTCTGTCTCTTCATCTGGAAAGTAGAGATGAGGCCAGGACTTGCCTTTGAGGGGATGGGGGTGCTTGGTAAGAAGGACCTAGCACAGTGGCTGGGGCACAGCTGGCTTCCCTCGCCAAGGTATGGGGGCAAGAGGACCCTGTCTTTCACAAAGTACCATCACATTGGGGATCTCGCTTGACCCTCACAGCAGCTCCACAATGAGAGGAGGGGTGTTCACCCTGCAGCCCAGGGAGAGGGAGAGAGGAATGAGTCCCAAGCTCTACTGTGACCCAGCAGGCAGTCCAGCAGCCTGGGGCCTCCTTAGACTCCCCATGGCCTGAGGCTCAGACTGGAGGACTCAGGTTGGGGTATGTGCGATTCTGTGAGACCTTTCAGACTCCTAGGCCTGAAAACTGGAGGCTCAGAGCCTAGCTCTTCCTTCTGGTGCTCAGGCACCAACTGAGATGATGCTGCCACTATCCAGCCTCCGAGAGATTGGTGCCTCTGAGCCCCCGACACTCGGCCTATACCCTCTCAAATCCCCATCTCAACTCCTTTTACTCCTCACAATCAAAGGCATCTTTGCATGCTCCAACCCAACTACACCAGCACCTGCCTAACACACTCCATGGCTCCTAAGTACCATGACACAGGCAAGCCCTTCTCCCAAGCCCCATGCCAGACTGGGACAAAGTCTGAACTCTGCACAGTGGCTCTGGGACCCGTAACATCTGGCCCCCACATCCCTTCCTGCCTCCCTTCTCACCAGCCTTCCCCCTCGTGCCTCCCTCACCTTGATCTCACCATACTCCCCTGGCTACAAACATCCCTTTCCTTCTCTCTATGCACCCACCAGGTCTTAGCTGAGAATCCCCCCTCCAAGCAGCAGCCCTTCTGCCTCCCCATGAGTGGCTCCTCTGTACCCTTCTGCCTTGATGGTCCCTTGGTCTCTCAGCCTCAATTGTACCACACTGTGCCTATCGTATAATTTTGTTGTTTGAATTCTTTGCTCCTGTGCACCAAAATAGGCAAAGGGTGAAAGGACTGGCTGGAGGTGGGAGGTGACACAGAGTAGGTGTGACAGAAACAAAGGAAGGGCCAGGCCTGGGGAGAGGGACCCAGAGAATGGGACCCTGAGCCCAAGAGGGTCACATGATCATCAGGTAGGCCCAGGTCCCCATAGGGCAGCCTGTCCTCTACTTTTGGCAGGAGATCTCCCTAAGGCAGGTCTGAGGCTAAGGTTGATAGGAGGAGATGAAAGAGGGTCACACCTCCTGAGATGGACAGGCAGAGAAGAAAAGATGGAATATCAGAGAGACAGGGGTGGGACGGACATAGCAAAGGCCAGGAAGAGCCAGGTGGGATCCATGCCAGGAAGATTACATGTGGCTGAGAGAGAGAGGGGACAGTGACAAGAGAGTATGAGAGAGAAAGAATCTCTCGGAGAAAATTCAGAGACAGAGACAAAGGGCCAGACACTGAGAGGGAAGAATGAGAGGGTTAGGGTGTGAGGCCCAACCAATGGTGGCACTGTCCCCACGGCCATGCTTCTGCCTGGCTGAGGAGCCCAGGTGGGGGTGGGGAGCATCAGGGACCCACCCCAAGAAATGGAAGAGCACCCAACAGGATCTGCAGGGGTTGCCATGGTGATGTGCTGCTGCTGCCCCTCCTGTGTTTCAGCAGGATAGGGTCACCTCACCTAGGTCACACTGAGACAGGCCAAGTTGGAATGGGAAGCCATGAAGCCCTGGGGTGGGACATGGAGGAAGGGCTCACCTGTGTCAGGGAAGGGGGTGCAGCACAGCTCACCCACCACTCAGGCCCAGGTCTCCAGAACCATGCTCCCTGAGAACGGTGTAGGGAACCCCAAGGCCCCTCTCCAGGCAGCCCCCCCCCCATCTCCATGCTGGCCTGGCAGAAGATGGCTGAGTCCCCAAGGCCAGAATGGTCCAGGACCTGGTGGCCAACACCCTCAGCTCCCCTCCCCCTCCTGCCTCATCCCCTTCATCACTTCACTTCTTCATCTCACCATGGCTGCCTCCCCCACTCAAAGGGCAGTTCCATGAGAACAGACTTTTGCTGTCTGGTATGCTGCTGGGACCCCGTGCCCAGAGCAGCACCTGGCATGTTGTGGGTGTTTGGTGAGTGGTATGTGGGATGAAGGGTGAATGGGCAAGGAACACTCCCCAGGAGCAGGTCAGGACCTGGCTGTCATCCAGGCTGGATACCCCAAGGCTGAGAACACAGGCTCTGCAGAGGGTGCTCCTAGCTCTGTGCCTTCCTGTAGGCAACCTTGGGCGAGTGACTTCATGAGTGCTCAGTTTCCCTACTTGTAAAGTTTGTCAGGAGTTATAAACAGGAGCCCGGCCCAGTCACTTACAGTGCCTGGGTGCTTGTCTCTGAAAAGCACCCAGGCATTGTAAGTGGCTGTTAATGCCGTGGCTTTCCTTTTCCAGGGAAAGATGGAGGGTCCCTAGGAGGCCCCCTCTAAGGATACATGGACCCTGGATGGAGTCTGCTTAGTCTAGCCTGGGCCCTGAGAGGGACCCAGGCTGGGGAGGGCAGGGGGTGGTGGGTGCAGGTGGCCAGGAGAGGACCTGGGGGCAGTGTAGGAAGGCCAAGGGGAAGAGCAAGGGGGCAAGAAGGACCCTCCCTGGGCCTCCCCCTCTCTCAGCACTCAGTGCTTTAGGGGGCTACTATCTGTCCACGTCCAGGTCCCTGACAGCTCTGAGGACAGGGACCCAGTTGGCCTCATTTTTGTGTTTCCAGGACACGTTGGTGCTCAGGCACTCTTCTGTGGTCCCCCTCCTCCCGATGTGGGCCCAGCACCAACCTCCTCCCCACACTACTGTCCTCTGACCAGCAGCTTGTGCTGATCCCACAGCTGGCCCCAAGAAGAGACGGAGCTGCTACCCTGCACCCCACTCCTGGCCTCCTGGAGAGGACCAAAGTGGCTCTGGCACAGTCTGGGGGCTGTAGTTGCTGCTGTACTCTAAATGTCAGGGCACCATGAACCCTAAAAGTCACTTTCTTAGGCCTTGGCGTCCTCAACTGTCCAGTGGGCCACACAGTCCTCCCCCTTGAACTCCTGTGATTTAAGGTTACTTGTTGCCACTCCCACCCTCACACTCAAACCCCCTCCTTTTGGTAGAATATCCCCAGCTCCTGCTGAACGCCTCTTAGGTTGGAGTCCCAGTCCCCAGCAAACCAGCCCTGCCCCCCAGAGCTCTAGCCCCAGCCAGCCCAGGGCCTGCAGGTACCTGGAGGGCATTGAGGCCCACGGCGGTGTAGGACCAGGCAGGGCCACGGTGCACCAGGATGCCAACCAGCCAGGTCAGGCCCAGGACTGGCAGCAGAACCAGCACTGGCTTCACTGTGGCCCTGGAGGAGGGCAAGCAGGACTGAGGGGGCTGGGAAGCCTTGGTAGTTCCCTGCAGGGCCTGGGAACAGGGCTGGGAGAGGGGTGGAGCTGCAGATCAGGACGGTAGCCAGGCAGAACTTAGGTGTAGCCAGAACCTTTCACTGGACTTTGTTGTGCCCTTTTAAAAGACCCAGAGGTAGCATAAAGTACGGGTGGTGGCAATGGGGAGATGGGGTCCCAGTCCCAAACCTGGCTGAAAGGACTGGGATAGCAGCTGCCCAGAGGGAGGGCTGAGGCCTGGGCATTGGACCAGGAGTCAGCAGGGCTCCCCTCCCCCTTCCTCAAAGACTCGTGGGGGGTCCCTGGCTTTTCAGAGACCCACTGGCTTGGGCTACCCTGCTCTTAGTGGAGGATGGGTGGGGGAAAAGGAAGGCCAGAGAGGAGGCAAGGCTGAGGGGAGGCCAGCTGAGGTTCCCTCTACAGCAGAGCATGGCCCTAGAGAGTAGTGGGGGTCCCTGGCAGGATCTGGGTCCTCATCCTGCACCTGAACTTCTGGAGATGACCTTGTCCTTACCAGACTATGGGTGCTTTCTATAGACAGTATGCCCCCAGGACAGTGGCTGGTGTTCACACTTGCCTCACAGGGGATCAAGGACCATTACCACACATGACACATGGGCACATGCTTACACACATTGATATGCACGTGCGACATATAAGCATGGACATGTGGACCCACATCAGCTCAACATGGCCTTGCACCTGGCAACAGCCGGCCTACCCCAGTGTGGGCCTTACCATATCTGGATCCTGACCTGCTGCTGCAGGCAGGGCTGTGGGCTCAGCATGCGAGTACGGCGGCGGGCACTGGACACGGTGACCATCACCACACACACCAGGATGCAGGTGTTGACCTGAAGACCAGGTGTCAGTGGGTGAGAGGCATTCCCTGTCCCCAGTATGGCCCTACCCTTGGGACCTCCCAGCTCACAGTCAGCACGAAGAGCACAGGCCCCACGAAGGCCCAGATGGTATCTGTGTGCACATTGAGCCAGCAGTGTCCAGGGGCCACGTAGTCACGAGGGAACGCAGCCAGGGTGATGGCCACGATGCCCACAGGCATGCCTGGGGAAGGGAGCAGCAGCCTCAGGGCCATGCTGCTCACTCTTTTCTCTCTGGGACTTGACCCCGTCCCCAAAGCTGCAGCACACAGTTGTTCCTTAGCAGCAATTGTACTGTAAGCAATTGAGGGGACCTGGTACGGTTGGGGTGGCACTAGAGCCATGAGTGGTGTGGAGGTGGACAGAAAGCTAGGGCTGGGAAACTGTGGAGGTAGAGGGTGGCACTGGCAGCGGGACAGCTGGTCACGGACTGGTAGGAACAGAACTGGAGGTGGGGATAAGGTTGCTGAAGTGGAGCAGGTTTATGAAGACCGGGGTTCCGTAAAATTAGAGGTTGACAGGGTAGGAAAACTGAGCTTGTGTTAGAGAAGTGGGGTAGGTGGTGCTGGTAGCGCTGGGTAGTGGGTACTGAGTGTGGTGCTAGGTGCTGGCCGCTGGAGGGCATGGAGAGGGAAGACGAGCACTGGGTAGCACTGGGTGTGGGTGGCAGCAGTATCTGTCCAGGCACAGTTGAGAACAGAGTGCAGGTGGGGAGCAGGGGCTCTCACCCCAGCCTGTGACATAGTAGAGCCTCATCCTGGGGCCTGGGCGCATGTTCACGGCCACTACCTTGCTCCACAGCAGGAGTCCCTCCACTAGCATCCAGGAGAACGCGACCAAAAAGAGGAGGTGCATTGCAGCTGTGACGGCCACACATGCCACCTGCAGGCAGGGACCCACCACGGTCAGCCACAGGTGCAGCTCTGCTCTGCGTGGTGTTGCTGGTTCAGAGAGGGCAGTGCCCTGGGCCTTGATCCAGTGTTTGGGGCCTTTCCTGCCTGGTCCTTGCTTCTTCCCAAGGAAGTGCAGCCAAATGAAAATGGGGAAGGCAATCTAGAAAAGTCCATAGGCATTTTCCCAGGCTCCCCTGAACTCACAAGCTGCCCACTGGATGCCCACCTTGTTGGCCTTTGCCCACTCGCTGGCCATGAGGAAGCCCTCAGCAGAGGCCAGGGAGAAGGTGAGGTTCTTGTGGACTGTGGTTCGCTCCGACTTGGGGACCCTGGACGGGCAGAGGAGTCAGTTGACCAGGCCTACCAGGCTCTGCCCTGCCTCTGGGGAGCCAGATGGAGGTAGGGAGGGAAGCCCCACAGGGGCCCAGGATCTGCAGGGATCAAGGGCAGACACCTGACCAGAGAGGCACAGGCAGGGGTGGGGCCGAGGCTACCAGGCCGCTTGATAAGTGCTTGGTAAGTGCTCCTCACCCGGCCACCAGGAAGAGCAAGAAGGTGGTAGCAAGGGCACAGAAGGAGACGCCACAGCCCACAAATGACAGAGTCCTCAGCAGCGACTCCTCCTCAGGACTTCTCTGCAGGGAAGGACAGAGAATGACCCCATCCCACCCCGACCTAACCTCGGCCACTGCAAGGCTCCATGAGCCTCATTCACCTCTGAGGAAAGCAGAGATGGTGACAGTACCAGCCGCAGGGCCCAGGCCTGCACACAGTAGGCACTTGGTAAGTGGGTGTCTGTGTTATTCCTTCCTGCTGGCTCTTCCTACACTGGCCCAGTCAGCCCAGCTTCCACCAACTCAGCTGCTCCTAAGCGCGCTCAACTGGAAGCTACAGCATGCCTGGTGGAGGGGATCCCACGTGTTCCCCACCCACGCAGGAACCACAGAAGTGGTCCTTAGAGACTGCGGATGGGTTGTTTATGACATGGGGAAATATCTATGCTCTGATTTTACAGGAAAAATGTGTTTGATCATGTTTCTCTAGGGTGCTCACATGCACCAAGTCAGCCCGGCTTTCTGAGGCTCAGGCCGGGTCTAACTTGATCTGTCAGCAAGTGGCCAGTCTTTTTCCAGCTCCAGTGAATGCTCCCCCCACCCTCACCCCCTGCCAGGTCCCTGTCTCCTCCTAGAGTCTGTCTCCCCCATCTGTCAATGCTGGAGGCCCTCAGGGCCTCTCTTGGCCACCCAAGGCTTTAGCTCTTAGCACTTTCCTTCTTTTCCAGCTGAGAATACCCCAGCTGAACACCAGGGCTGCCTGACCCCATACTCACCTGGACATCGTACACCTGCAACAGGATGGCAAAGTTGGTGCTGTGATTGCAGAAGCAGGTGGCTGAGTTCTGGTACAAGGCAGCCATGGAGCAGCCACTGGTGGCCCAGGCTCCCCCTGTGTCTGGGCTTGGGTGTGGGGAGGGAACAGAAGGCTCTTGAGATGGGTAGATATGGGGTGGGGGGGCCAGTGGCAAGCAGGGAAAAGCCTCTCCCCAAAGCTTAGGGCCCATCACTGCTCTGCCTTTAACCAGCCATATGAACTTGGTCACTGCCAAGTCACTGCCCTTCCCTAGGCCTCAGTTTCCCATCCTTAGAACGTGTATAACATGCTCAGGATGGCAGGAGGATGGGGCTGATGCCAGTGATTGTCATTTATTCACTTCATTAATTATTAAGCAACTGTGGCTGTGTTCACTCCCTCCGCTAAAGACCTGAGGAGGGAGCTGGGAGTAATCCCTGGACTCCTTGGCCCCTTCTGTGCCCTTGGGCCCTGGCCTTAGCTGTAATCAAGTCTAACACCCATTTGCCAGATCAGCCCCTTTGTAGGCACCTCTCCTTCACATACCTCCTGTGACAGCGAGCTCACTACCTCTAAAGTAACACTGTTCCCTGTCCCCACTTGTCCTAGAGCAAGGCAGATGGGGAATGCAGGCCAAAACCACACTGAAGTCCCACCTCATTGCCAAGCACAGTGGGTGTCTTGAAAAATTACCTTATTTTAAAAACTTGGAAAGGGAAACTTACCTGATACTGAAGTTCCAGAAAGCACAGACAGGCTCCACCAGCTTCTGAGGGAAAGCCTAGGGGGCAGGAAACAGGGACAGGGCAGATGCTCTAGTGTGCATGGGGGGCGCAGGGCAGGTGTGAGCCTGCATGGGGAAGGAGGGAGCAGGAGGACGGAGGGGACGCTGAGGGTGCTGTGTTTGAGGGACGGGGGCTTCACACTGTGCCTCTGGGGTGACAAGGCAGAAGGGAAGTGATGTGAGCAGACTCGCATGGTGGGTCAGGTTGAAAGACGGGGACCCGCTAAGGCGCCATCCACTGGGGGAGTGGGTGACAACTGTGGCTCCTCCCTCCTCAGGACGCCCTCCCTGCCTCTGGTGGAGGGAAGAAATGGGTCTCTGATGGGGAAAGATCTCCATGATGTGTTGCTCAGTACTGAAAAAGTTCACAACATCAAGCCCACTGATATAAAAACTTCAAGGTCCGTGGACTTGTGAAAATACACGCACACACAAAGTCTGGGAGCAAACACACAGCTACCTTAATGACAGTTCGGTCTGGGTTTGAATGTGTTATAATGAACATGTCAGCTCTTTTGTAATTAAACGACAAGATAGATTTTATAAGATGTTCTTAAGCAGTGAGGAGACATCAGGGGCAAGGGTTCTGGCCCCAGTGTAGGCAGGGGAGGTAGCCTGAGCTTGGGACTGGGGTGGGTTACAGTAATGACCCCTCACTTTGTGTTTTGCCAAGCACTTTCATGTCCTTTATTGTGGCTGATCTTCATGGCAACCTACGAGACAGGTATACATTTGTGTAAATTCAGATTAGGAAGCTGAGGCTCAGAGAGGGGGTTTAATCTGCTCAAGATCACACAGAACAGAGCTGAGTCAGAGACCTGGCTTGTCAGCCCCGTGCTCTCTTCACCACTCTGTGATGACACCTCCAGAGAACATATAATTTCTTGAGTTGACTAAATTATTTTTCCATGGATTCATTCATTCATACTATGTAGGATGTTGGGAACACAAATAAAACCTGGCCTGTGCTTTCAAAATGGGTGATTATTACACCACTCGTGGCATTTTCAAGTGGCACAAACTGAAATATAAATGTAGTTATACGATCAAAAGTCACAACACTGTTTTGTGTCCAGTAGCCCCAGGATATAGTCACCAGAATCAAATCATTATGAGTAAGGATTTTCATAGTGTTAGGCAGAGTTAAATGTAACAGACAAAATCCTGCAGATCCTCTTGATGCATCACCTAGAGGAGGTCCCATTCACTTTGGACCATCCCCTGTGGTGGTGCTGGTGGGGGTTCTGGACTGGGCTGTATCCCAGGCCAGGTGCTAGGATGGAGCAGCAAGAGAGAAAGAACAGGATGCAAAGGGATACGTGACTGAGATAATGCAGAAAACACCTGCAGGGAAAGTGAAAAACACAAATGTCTGCTCAGCAGAAAGAACAAGGACTTTGATTTTGAAAAGGAAAGAAATATACATAATATTATATGTCTAGATAAAGGGTGATGGGCAATGTGCCTAAATGTTATCTCTGGAAAACAGAATTTTGTTGCCTTTTTTTTTTTGAGACAGAGTCCCACTCTGTTGCCCTGGATAGAGTGTTATGGCATCATAATAGCTCACAGCAACCTCAGTCTCTTGGGCTCAAGCTCCTCTTGCCTCAGGCTCCTGAGTAGCTGGGACTATAGGTACCCACTACAGTGCCCAGCTAGTTTTTCTGTTTTTAGTAGAGACGGGGTCTCACTCTTGCTCAGTCTGGTCTTGAACCCTTGAGCTCAAGCAATCCCCCTGCCTTGGCTTCGCAGAGTGCTTGGATTACAGGCATGAGCCACCACTCCTGGCTGAATTTTGTCTTCTTCTTCTTTTTTTTTTTTTTAATTGTAGTTTTGGCTGGGGCTGGGTTTGAATCCACCACTCATTTTATGAGGTCAACATTAATCTGGCCCAGGCTAGATGGCTCATGCCTGTAATCCTAGCACTCTGGGAGGTTGAGGCAGGTGGATTTGCTTGAGCTCATGAGTTTGAGACCAGCCTGAGTAAAAGCAAGACCCTATCTCTACTAAAAATAGAAAAACTGATGAGGCAAGAGGATCGCTTGAGCCTGAGTTGGAGGTTGCTGTGAGCTATGATACCACAGTACTCTCAGGGCAACAGCTTGAGACTCTGTCTCAAAAAAAAAAATTAGTATTCAGCTCTACTGTGAAACTAATTTATAAGTACCTACACTTCCATATGAAAGCTATAATCCAAGATGAAGGGGAAAGAGGAGAGGGAGGGGCAGAGGATGGGTGGAGGGAGGGTAATTGGTGGGACCACATCTACAGTGCATCTTACAAGGGTACAGGTTAAATCTACTAAGGGTAGAATATAAATACCTTAACACAATAACAAAGAAAATGTGGTGAAGGCTATGTTAACCAGTTTGATGAAAGTATTTCAAATTGTATATAAACCAGCACATTGTACCCCATAATTGCATTAATGTACACAGCTATGATTTAATAAAAAAATTAATCCGATACCCAAACTACAGGAAGATGTGATAAGGAAACTACAGAACTTATTGCTCATGAACATAAACACAAAATTCCTAGCAGAACATAAAAAACAAAATATTAGCAAACTGAATCTAGCAATATATACAAAAGAAAATATACCATAACCAACTGGTTATGATCCCAGGAATGGATCCCAGGAATGCAGGGTTGATTTAACACTTGAAAATCAATCAATGCAATTTACTCTATTAACAAAATAAATGAGAAAACCATATGACCACATCAATGCGAAAGAAGTATTTGGCCAAATTCAACAGGCACTCATGATAAAAATTCCCAACAAGCCAGGAAGAAAAGGAAACTTCATCTGGGAAAAGGCCATCTACAGAAAATCCACAGTTTAATGGTGAAAGACTGGATGCCTTCCTCCTAAGATGAGAACAAGTATGCCTCATCTCACTGTTCCTATTTAACTAACACTGAACTAGAGAGCCTTATAAGAAAAAGGAAAAACACAAAGAAAAGGACACGGATTAAAAAGGGGAAAACAAAAACCATCTTCACTTGTAGGTAACATAATGTATATAGAAAATTCTGAGGCTTCCAGAACAGAGCTACTGTAAGTACTAAGTTTAAAAAGGTTGCAGAATATAATACCCTCATACAAAAATCAGTTGTATTACTATATACTAGCAAGGGACAATTTAAAATTGAAATAAGAAAAAATACCATTTTTAGTAACATCTAAAACGAAGGAATAATTAGGGGTCTATTTAATAAAATATCTTCCAAGACCCGTACATGGAAAACTATATGTATCACTGAGAGAATAAAAAATCCCTAAATAAATGGAGGGCTATATTTTAATAACAAATTAAAAGATTCTTTGTTAAGGTATCAGTTCACCCAAATTGATACATAGATTCAGTGCAATCCTAATCAAAACCCCAATAGGTTTTTCTGTAGATATTGACAAGATGATTCTAAAATGTATATGGAAAAGCAGAGAACTGATGGTATTTAAAGCCATTTTGAAAGTGAAGACCACACAGTTGGAGGATTACATCGCCTGGTTTCACGGCTGACTATTTAGACACATTAATGAGGATAGTACAGGATTAGCATAAACACAGACATAAAGATCACTGGAATAGAACAGAGTCCAGACATAGATCTACACATTATATAGACAGTGGATTTTCAACAAAGGTAACATGATAATTCAATGGGCAGAAAGAAATATCTCTTCAAACTGTCGCAACTGGTTGTCTATATGGAAAAAAATGAACTTCGACTCTTATTGTACATAATACATAGAATTTAACTTGAAATACATCATAGGCCTAAAACAGTGGTTCTCAACCTGTGGGTCATGACCCCTTTGGGAGGTCTCCTGCATATCACATATTTACATTACAATTCATAACGGTAGCAAAATTACCATTATGAAGTAGCAATGAAAATAATCTTATGATTGGGGGTCACCACAACATGAGGAACTGTATTAAAGGGTCACGGCATTAAGAAAGTTGAGAACCACTGGCCTAAAAGCTCTTTGAGAATATCTTTGTAAACTTGGGATTGGCAAAGCTTTGATATATGAGATACAAAGAAGCATGAAGCAAGCAAGAAAATTATAAACTGGACTTCATCACGATGAATAACATATCTTTTAAAGACACCATTAAGAAAATGAAAAGCAAGTCACAGACAAGGAGAAATTATTCCCCAAAAATATATCGGACAAAAGACTTATATCCAAAACATATAAAGAGTTCTTACAACTCAATAATACAAAAATAATTTAAACATCAGGGAAAAGATTTGAAGGCGCATTTAACAAAGGAAGATACACGAATGCCCCGTGAGTATATAAAAAGATGATCAAAATTATGGTTTACAAGGAACTGTAGCTTCAAACCACAACGAGATATCAATATATGAGCATTATAATGAATGGCATTTAAAAGACTGACAAGGATGTTGGCAGGGATGTGGAACATCCGGACCTCTCCTACAGTGCTCATGGGGAGGTAAATATTACCGCCACTTTGGAAAACAGTCCGACAGTCTCTTAGGAAGTAAAATAATGTTTGTCATACACCTCTCTTCCCAACAGAGGGAAAGCAGAGATCCACAAAAAGACTCACGTAGGAGTGTTCATAACAGACTTATGCGTCACATCCCAAAGTGAAAACAAATCTCCACCAGCAGGTAAATGGGAAAACAAATCACAGTGTAGTCACATGATGGACTACCACACAACAGTAAAAAGGGACAAATTACTGAAACATGCAACAACACAATTAATTCTCAAAAATGCCACCGAGCAAAAGAAGCCAGCCCTCAACACACACTATGATGAGTCCATGTATATGAACATCTGGAGCAGACGGACATAATCTGTAGTCACAGAAAGCAGATGGGCGACTTCCTGGGGTTGCAGGGCAGAAGGGCAACTAGGAAGGGCACAAAGAGGCCTTCTGGGAAGGGAGAAATATTCTAGACCTTGACTGGGGGAGTGGTGCATGGGTAGGGACACTGGTCAAAGTATTTGTACACTTAAAATGGATGCACTTTAGCTTATGGGGACTCACATATTTCCATCAAACTGATTTTTTATTATTTTTATATTTTTATTTCTTTGAGACAGAGTCTCATTCTGTAGCCCTTAGAGAGTGCTGTGATGACAAGAGAAAAAGGTCTGTACATATTCAGTACAGAGGTATACATATGCTATTTTTTTCTAAATATTTTTGATCTGTAGTTAGTTGACTCCATGGATGTTGGAGCAACCTCTAACTCTTGGGCTTAAGCGATTCTCTTGCCTCAGCCTCCCGAATAGCTGGGACTACAGGCGCCTGCTTTAATGCCCGGCTATTTTTTGTTGCAGTTTGGCTGGGGCCGAGTTGGAACCCATTGCCCTCCGTATATGGGGCTGGTGCCCTACTCGTTGAGCCACACGCACCACCCCAAACTGATTTCTTAAAACTGCACAAAAGACTGAGATGCTGTGGTGTGTATGTGTCCCTGGTTGCTGCTTATGAGGCAAAAGGGACTTTAGCTTTCTCTGAAACATTCTAATGTTGCAAAAGGGAGAGGGAATTTGTAGGTTACATATGAAATGAAATTTAACAACAGGTCTCTGTCTTAGAGACCTTTCTGAGCCAGTTTATGGAGAAATACCTTCATTCCTTTTTTTTTTTTTGAGACAGAGCCTCAAGCTGTCCCCCTGGGGTAGAGTGCCGTGGCATCACAGCTCACAGAAACCTCCAACTCCTGGGCTCAAGCGAGTCTCCTGCCTCCTCCTCCCAAGTAGCTGGGACCACAGGCACCTGCCACAACACCTGGCTATTTTTTTTGGTTGCATCCGTCATTGTTGTTTGGCAGGCCCAGGCTGGATTCGAACCCGCCACCTTAGGTGTATGTGGTTGGTGCCTTAGTCACTTGAGCCACAGGCGCCAAGCCAATATCTTCATTCCTTACGTGACTTTCAGTTAACTATTCCATTGTACAGTTGTTCCTCAGAATCTGAGGAGGACTGGTTCCAGGTCTCACAAAGGCACCAAGCCCACCAGTGCTCAAGCACCTTATATAAAATGACATAGTATTTGCATATGACCAAGGTGCATTTTCCTGTGTACTTTAAGTCATCTCTGATTACTCATAATACAATGTAAATGCCAGATAAGTAGTTGTTACACTGCCTCATTTAGGGAATAATGACAAAAGAAAAAGGTCTGTACATCTTCAGTACAGAGGTATACATATGCTATTTTTTTTCTGAATATTTTTGATCTATAGTTAGTTGAATCCATGGATGCAGAACCCACTGTATACAAAGGGAGACTGAATGTACCTTCAGGGATTTTTTTCTTTTTTTGAAACACAGTCTCCCCTGTTGCCCAGGCTGGAGTGCAGTGGCATCATCATGGCTCACTGCAACCTCAAATTCCTGGGCTAAAATGATCTGCCTTCCTTAGCCTAATGAGTAGTTGGGACTATAAGAGGGGGCCACTACACCTGGTTAATTTTTTTATTTTCATAGAGACAAGATCTCACCATGTTACTCAGGCTGGTCTTGAACTCCTGCTCTCAAGTGATCCTCCCACCTCAGCCTCCCTAAGGCTGGGATTACAGCCTTTGCAAGGCTACAGGGCTTTTCCAATAGTCCCCTACTGAGGGACATTTATTCTATTTTGACTCTCAGCAGGCATGATGCAGTGAAGATTCTAGATGTCTCTGCACAGTACACACTGCAGCCACTAACTCAATGGCAACATCAGTTTTCAGGGTTACACAGACCTAGAATGATTCCTGGCTTGGCCACTGACAAGCCAGGGCCAGTCAGGTCACCCATCCTAAGCTCTGTGAGAATGAGCAGTTGGAAGATGAATGAATGCCACCTTCTCGTGGCGCTGGGCATGAGGTCGACATACAACAAATCGCTTCTCTTCCCCTTCTCTTGAGAACAACAGGGGTAGCTTATGGGTGAATTTTGCTTTATACATTGTTAGACCTGGGCTGTCCAGGGAACAAACATTGTGGGAAGAAGAATAAGGATAGTTGTTTCCCAGAAGTGCCACCCAGTACCTGGGCCTGGTGCTGCAGGTGAAAGGTCACAGCTGTGCTGACCTCCCCAGTGACATCCCATACCTCAGAAGAGATGATGGCTGATCCCACTTGGGTGCTTAGGAACCTGTGGGGAGAAAGAATCACATATGGATGGGGCATTTCTTCCAGGCCATTGTGGTGGAAGTGGCACTCTCTGCGACCAGAAATGTCATGGAAAGTTCAATGCTGGGAATTAGGGCACCTGGTTCTAGTCTTGCCTCAGGGACCTGTTGGTAACCTGGGTAAGCTCGATTCCCTCCATTAGCCCCACCCCTGAAGCCAGGACACCAGGCAGGAGTTGAGCCACGTTTCACCAGCCATACCTTTGGCAGGCCCAGGAGTGTGCATGTTGGGTGGGGCAGAGGGAGAAAGTGGATCCCGGACTACTATGGACAGAGATACCCTCTGCAATGGCGGGTCTGGCCTTCCCTGGGGAGGGGACATAGGCCCACTCACCTCTGCACCTTACTCGCCTGGTCCAAGCTGTTAGAGGCCTGGGGCTGTAGGCCAGGCCCCCCCAGGGCATTCTGGAAGATACTTGAGGTGAACCAGCTGTGCACCACGGAGACTCCAGAAAGGCCTAGTTCAGTGGGAGGGGGAACCAAGACACCCCCTGGAGTCTGAGCAAGCACCACTAGTGGGCCCCACACCTGGGAAACTGAGGCTCAGAGAGGCTAAATGGCTTCCCAAAGTTCACACAGCTCCTAAGTGCCAGTCAAAATTCCAACCAGCCACAGTCCACATGCTTAACCTCACAGCTCCGAATCCCTTTGCCCCTTGCCCAAATCCTGCACTCCTACAAAAGCCCTGTACCCTGGCATGAAGGGTAAGGGTCTCTTCACCACCCACTCATGAGGGAAAATGTGTGGGGTTCAGCAGAGGAGACTATGTGAACACTGCTATGTGGCGGGTGCATTTAACCTCATAACCCCATAACATGGGGCGGGTAGTGCTATGTCCATCTTAACAGATGAAAAACTGAGGCACTGAAAGATGAGGTGACTCAAAGTTCCACAGCTAGCAATGATCAGAGGTTTGGCCTAGCCCTCAGCAGGGCCCTGGCCACCCTGTCATCCTCACCCACCTTTCCCAAGCAGTCGCCTCACTTCACCCACAGGGATGTGAATGTGGCCGGGCCCCTCTGGATGCCCACCAGGCATTGTGAATACGTAGCCCCCTATGCTGGCCTCCTGCAGGCATAGGTTCTGCACCTTGAGGCCTGGGAGTAAACAGGTGTGGGCAGCTTGGCCTCAGGAGTGGCAGGGTCTGTGCCCCCCCCCCGCCCCTCGCCGCCACAGGTTTAGGAGCTCCCCATTCTTGCTTAGAGAGGTTTAGCAACCTGCCCAGGGCAAATATGGCTTCTCCAAGTCCAAGGGGAGAGGGTCACTAAGAAGAAGGGTCCCTGGGAGGCAGAACTTCAGTATCAGTGAGCTGCCAGAAATCACGGGGCACCTGAAGGGCACAGGTTTGTAGCAGAAGTTCCACCATAGGTGTTCCGCAATCAATCTACAAACACCGAGTGAGTATTTGGGCCTTACCCTGGGATGCAGAGACCACTGAGAAACAGCCCTGGCACTCAGGGAGTGTCATGTGGAGGGAGACAATCCCATTATGTAATTAGCACAAAAGCAAGAACATGTATGTTCAAGACGTTGTGGTAACCCAGGAGGGAGAAACTGTCAGGAGAAAGCTAAAACTGGCTTTCTAGGGGGGTGATGTTCCCGCAAGGTTCTGAAGAATGTATAGGAGTTTGTTAGGAGATCAAGAGAGAGGGCATTCTGGATGGAGGTCTGGGCATGGACAAAGGCAGGAAAGAGCATGCTGTCTTGTCTGTATCAGTGTTCCCAGTGCCCAGGGCTCAGGAGAGGAGTCTGAGCCAACATGTGAGGGTAGGTGGGTGTCAGGCTCACCAGCGTGGTGGTACTGCATGTGTATTTGGGGCCGCTCTGAGGTCAGCATGGTGCTCAGCAGGGGCGCCAGGCGCTGCACGATGGCCACCAGGGCCATAGGTCCGCCAACCACCTGAGAGGAAGCCGTGCGTCAGCTCCCTCTCACATTCCAACCTTGCTGCCACCTGCCCTGACCACTGGGATACTCATTCTCAATGATCTAAGAAGGGACCCTCACTGCTCTACAGCCTCAGTGGCTCCTTAGAGCCTCCAGCATCAAGTCATGGGTCCTCAGGCTGGCATGGGAAGCCCTGCCCGCCCAGCCTTATCACCCAAACACCCCATCTTCTAGCAAAATCAAAGGTCTTCAGGGCTCTGCTGGTCTGTCCACTAGCCAGAGCACACCCTGAAGGCTGGGCCATGCCTCCCTCTTCTTCACTGTGACTCGGTGCTAGACCTCAAATAGGTGTGCAACACTGAGATTCCAAAAGCAGAGCCATGGGAAGGAGTGAGAGTGGGGGAAGGAGGGGAAAACGTGCATTCGCGGGACACCTACTCTGCTGGGCAAATCACTCACTTCATCCATGAACTCTTCTCCATTGCCTTAGCCAGGCCGGTGTGATAATCCCCATTCTCCAGGGAGGAAAACTGAGGTTCAGAGTGAAGCTACTCCCTGTCTACCACAGTGTCTCAGATCCCTCTAATCAACTGTGGATTTGCACACTTCCCAGGATGCAGAGCTTACTACCAGTCCAGATGAACCATTCTACAACAAGCTTCCTGTGTTGTGCCATCTCCATCCTACTCCATGCCCTGGTCTCAGTTCTGTTCTCTGAAGCCACAGAGGGATCAGTAACTGCTCCTTCAGCCCCAGAGATTTGTAGGCAATGTCCATGACCTCTTGTTCCCTCCCATCTCTGGGCTGATCATGCCCAGGCCTACAGCCTAGAGTGAGGTTTCCAACAGCTCTTCCATCTGGATAGCGCTCTCATGCTCTCTGAAAATCTTGGGTGTTTAGGCAAACAAGGTGGGAGGCCCTTATTGATGGGTGGCTCTTAATCATGCTGAACTGCAGAAGCTATTGTTCAAGCACAATTGTATGTAGACATTTAAGTTATAAAATAGATATAAGAAGAGCTTCTCTCAATGGATGGAGAGTTAGAGCCCAGACCTGGGTGCTGACTCACCTACACAACAAGCTGGTGGCAAGGTTGGAACCAGAGCCCAGGCTCCTGCCCCACCCAGCCCCGCCGGCTTTACCTCACTGATGGACAGCCATGCGCCAGCCACCTGCTCCTCCAGGATCAGGCTGGCCACAGACATGACACCCTGGCCCAGCTGCTCCCAAGGCCCCATCAAGGGCTCTGGTTCCCCAGCCCCAAGGGCTGTCACCCTCTTCAGGAAGTGCATAACAGCCAGCAGTGCAGCTGGTCCCAGGGGAGCTGCCTCCTTCACCAGGACTCTCTCCAGGGTGCTCAGGAAGCTGGAGGCCTCAGCCAAGGACAGGACTCCGTGGACTTCAGAGAGGGGATCTGGGAGGAGCTGTGGACAGAGGAGCAGCTGACTGTTAGTCTGGCTGTAATGAGAGGATTCCCCCAGGGCCACACCTGGGGTCACCTGGGATCTTCTTGGAGAGCACTAACCAAACTTGTCACAAGCCTCCAGCTCCCACAGGCTCCAAAATGGGGACCACGAGCAACCTGAATTCCTGCAGACACATCAATTAGCTGTCCCCTTAACAGGCGAGGGAACTAAGGTACAGGGAGGAGATCCCCATAGTGCCCCCAGAATCTCCAGCCCTCCTGGAGGGGCTCACCACAGTAGCATTGGCCAAGGCATTAACTTGGCTGATGACATCCTGGCCAGGCCATGACCGGGCATCCTGCAGGTGCCAATAGGTCTCTGCAAAGGAGTGAAAGCCAGGCTGAGCCCTGGGCAACATCCCTGCCCACCATGTGCTGCCCAGGGGAGGAGAAACCCCTTCTCGCTGCGTCTAGAGCCTTACACATGGTGTTCTGGAGTGGAACACTAGGCACAGGATGGCAAAATTGTTTGCCCAAGCTCACAAGTTGAGATTCACCTTCAGGTCTGTCTGGCCCCACTGCCCTGTAGTCTAGACTCTGCGGAGGCCTGGAAGTTTCCAGAAGGTTCTGAATTTCTAAACTTTGCCAACTACTCACACCCCCACCCCGACCTCTAAGGTCAGCTGAGCACAGGAGCACAGCCAGGGCACACCTGTGCGGTAGCAGCAGAGGAAGGGCCGCGGCTGCAGGCAGAGCTCTGAGCCCTGGGTGTGAGGACCTGGGTTCCACGTGGGGCACTCCTCTGAAGGCACTGGCCGGGGTAGGAGAGGTGTCAGGCTTGCTTCCTGGCTCCCCAGAGATCTTGTGACACACTCCCTCCCCTAACCTGCGGGGGAGACTTGAGACCTGTAAGGTGGGTGCTGCAGCAGGTACAAGGCGGGGCAAGGCGGCCTGGCGGGTAGCCCAGACACTCAGGCTGCCGGACCTGCGATGCCCTTGGTTCAGGCATTGCAGCCTGGGGAGGGCGTGGCCTGAGTTGGAGGTGGGGGTTGGCAGCCGGTGGGCTGGGCCTCCGGTCAGTCAAAAGGGAAGGGTCGGAGTCCGGTGCTGGTCATACCCGGACAGAGGAGGCGCACCCGCACGGTGGGCAGCATCGAGGGCGTGACGTCCAGGGCGCCCGGGTCCCAGCGGAAGAGCAGGCCGTCGGGGGGCGGCGCGCAGGCTCGTGCCTGGTGCAGCTGCGCTGGGCTCAGCGTCCGAGCCCACAGGTGGAAGTCGGTGAGGTTCCCGCTGAAGGCGTCACGTGCGGAGAAGCCGCCGCCGAGGGAGTCCTGATCCTGGCCCAACACCAGGATGCCGCCGGGGGGCAGCGAGTGGCCGGAGCCCAGTCCTTGCGCCCCAGCTCGCTGCCGCCCGTCTGCGAACAGCGCCCAGCGTCCTCCACGCTGATCCCAAGTGGCGCACACGTGGTGCCAGCGGCCGTCGGCGCGGAAGGCGTCCAGGAAGGGCCCGTGGTGTCCGCGGACTACCAGCGCAGCGCGCACCGCGCCGCCTCGCCCAGCGAAGGCACGCAGCTGCAGCGCATTGGCTTGCGCGGGCACAGCGACAGAGAAGAGCGTGGCAGTGTTGGACGAAGCGATGTCCCACTGCACGTGCGCGCAGGCAGTCAGCGCCCTCAGCGTGGGCAGGGGTGTCCGCAGCCGTGCCGCCCTGTCCGCAGTCCTTTCGCGGAACACCAGCATGGCCGTGGTATGCGTGACTGCAGGGACACGCGGGCCAGGTCCTCAGTTTCACCAGCTGCGTCCACAGTCCTACCTCTGACTGTGCTTTGGTACAGCTACCGGGCCCCTCCCGGGCTTTGAGGTGCATTCCCACCTCAGGAAGGAGTAAATGTGGGCTGAAGTTCCCCCAGGAGTCAACCCCCTAGTTCTAGTCCACGGCAAGGGACCCTGCAGATGGAATGGGTTTTATTCCAGGCTCACTCTCAAGAATTGTCACTGTGAGTTCCCATCTCTGAAGACACCAGACCCTCTGTACCTCCCCTGTTCCCAGGCCCCCACTTACGCCTCTGTGGGGGTCTCTGCGGAGAAACCTCTCTTTGGCCCACCCAGACTGGGTCGCGTAGCCTTGCAGCAAGAACCCCATCGGGAGGCTGCCATGCTAGGTGGCCAAACTGCTGCTCACAGGACTCTTGGGCCTGCCACCAGCTCAGCCACTGTCCGGGGAACTTGCATACCCCACCTGCAGTCTCCACCACCTCACCAGGGGCTACCGGGGCTGGAGGGCGTTAGGAGACACAGTGTGGGAGGCATTTTTTGGGTATCTGACCCTTCTCTGGGTAGTCAGGACCAAGGACACTGGGCCTGGAGTCACTGGTCAGCTGAACCCTGACCATGATGACCTGGTGAGTCCTGTCCCCTTGCACAGTGTTTTTTCATCTGTACAGTGGCAGGAATGAGATGGACACCAGTGAATATTTCAGCTGGTGGCCTGGTATGGCGGGAGCTGAACTAAATGACATTCCTCTCTCCCTCAGTGTTCTAGGCCAGGGCATTAGATCATAGGCTGGCTGAGCTGAAGGAGGGGGTGTTTTCCTGGGGGGAAACCGTGCATACCCACCTGTGGCCCAAGGGTTCTTTGATTCACCTGGAGAGTTGGAGGGAGTTCCAGAGACACTCCTAATCTGAGAGAGAAGACAAGTTGGGGCTGGGCCAGGTCCCTCAACAGGTGCAGTTACGGAATGCCCACAGCATGCCCCAGGGGGTGCAGGGGAAGCAGCAGGCTCTCCAGTCAGACATGGATTCTTCCACTCAGAGTGTGATTTTGGTCAAATCACTTCACTGAGCCTGTTGCCCCCTTGTGAGGAATAAACTAGTTGCTAAGTGAACATAAGGGCAGTGGCACCTAGTGGGTTCTTTTATTCGATGTCTGTGTCAGGGGTTATCTTGTGTAACCCTTGCAGTGACCTCATGTGAGGTGGCCACTTGGAGCCCTTAAAGCTTTGAGCCCCCTTGGTCTCCTCCCCTGCACTGCACTCCCAGAGTGAAGGTACCAGAAGGTAGAGGATGCAGTAGCACCAGGGGGCCATCTGGATCCAGCCCTGGCAGGTGATGGACAGTGAGCCAATGTGAACTGAGGAAGACAAAGGAAAGAAAAAAAGAAAAAGGAAAATAGCTGAGCGTCTTGCCTCACCCCTCTTTCTTCTGTTAGATCACTTGGCCCTTTCTTTGGTTCCCATACTCCAGTAGAGCCAACCACTAGGCTAGGAGCCCAGGCTGGGGTCAGCCACCCACCAGGGATGACATTTACTTGCACAAAGGGATGGTCTCTAGGAGCCCCTGCAGGACCAGAGCTGGAAATGCTGTAGCCCTGGTGAGCTGGGGAGAGATGGAAGACAGTAGCAATCCACTGGCCAGAGAGGGGTGGACGCAGAGCTCAGAGTCCCTGCAGGGGGAAAGGGAAGTTCAGGGCCATAGGGGCTTCCTTGTGCTCTTTGGGTTCCCCACTTGCCACTCAAGACTCAGCTTCCTCAGTCCTCTGCTGACTCCCCTGCCTCACCTGTTCCCCCATTCCTCCATGCAGTCACCTTTTCTCCTATTCTCCAGGCTGCAGACCTTTGACCATGCTGTCCCTCCCGTCTAGACTAGCCTCCCAGTCTTGCAGTGGCAACTCGTTCAAGGTTAGCCAGGCACTATGCTAAGGGGATGCCCTAATCTTGGATGACATGGGGACCACTTATTCCTGGCAACCTAGGGAGCTCTGCTCCAGCCCTGGCCATGCAAAAATGTATCTGGGAAGACACTGTGTCCCACCAACCAGCTTCCTGCCACCTGGGACTCTGGAGCCATCACCCGTGATGATTCATACCCTTTCTCTTCTTTGGATACAGCATGAAAATCAAATGCCCCAGAACAGGAAGTCTCAGAGGTTCTCACTTTTTGGATCCTGAAAGCACCAATTTACTGTCACTTTTCCCTCTTTTAAACAACACCTGCATCCACCTTCACCCCACTCCCACCCCCAAGTGGGCAGGGAATTGTAGGAGCCTGATCCAGGGGTGCCTGGCATGTGCTGGCACAGAGTTTGGTCTTAGCAAATTCTGACTCCCTCCCTGTCTTGTACGCATTTGCCTGTGTTTGCTCCCCCAAGCCCCTTGGTGTCCACCTTTCTTGCTCACCAAACAAGAGAGAGAGAGAGCCGAGAGCGCAAGAGCAAGCTTAGCACCCACTGTGCATACTTCCTTTGGAAGGGCTGATGAGCCTAGGACAAGGGCCTCACCTGCTCTGCTCGTCCCTCGCCTGTTCCCAATCCGGGGTCCTCACCCGCTTTTCCTGGCCTGGCATGTGCGGCGGGTCCACCGTCTGCGACGTGTCTGCAGGGACATGGAGGCAGGTGCTGGCTCTGGGCTCCCGGGCTCCTGGCCGGACCGGTCCCCGCCCCTCGGCCCCGCCCCTCCCAGCCACCTGCCCCCCCCTCCTGGGCCCGCGCCAGGCCAGCAGAGACCCTGCCTCCCAGTGTGTGGAAAGGGATCTTCAGTCCCTGGACTCGCCAGTTGTCACTATCTACCCCTTCTCCCCCCAGCACATGGGTACAGTCACCCCATCAGGGAGGCTACGTTGTGAAACTTGTGTCCAGAGTAGACTTGTGGAAGCTGAAGAATCCTTGGGCTTCCTGGTTGCATCAGAGGCCTGGCTTGTGGGAGAAGAGGGCTCCCTTCCTCATCTCCTTCGCCTTCAACCTGCTTCGAGGAGGGGCTGTCACACCCATCTTCCAGAGGAGGACTGAGGGCTCTGACCCCAAGTTAGGCAGTTGGCCACTGGCAGACTCTGGCTTGAACCTGGTCTCTGGGTGTTCATCTAGGACATTTAAAAGGTAGCCACAGGGGCTGGGTGCTCCTAGCACTCTGGGAGGCTGAGGTGGGAGGATAGCTTGAGCCCAGGAGTTTGAGGTTGCAGTGAAGTATGATAAAACACCACTGCACTCTAGCTGGGCGGCGACAGAGCAAGACTGTCTCAGAAAAGAAAAAAGTAATGATAAATGATGTACGGAAGGGAGAGAGGGCAGAGCTGGGGCCAGGGGTGTAGAGGGAGACTGAGGGGTTGGGGAAGTGGAGGCAAGGGTTCCCCATGGCAGCATGCAGTAGGGACTGGGGGTACACCTTCCTGACCTCAGTAGCAGGGGTTCCTAGTGGGAGAGAGGTTAGACTTGAGTAAACCCAGGGCCAAGGCTTTGGGGTCAGGCAGATCCATCCTAGTTGGCGTTGACTCTAACCCGAGGCACATTACTGAACTTCTCTAGGCCTCAGTTTCCCTGTCTGTCACATGGGGCTGACAGATAATGCTTGACCCATAGGGTTGCTGTAAAACTTAAATGACTCTGACGTAATGAGCACCAAGCCCACAGCTTGTACATGGTGCCTGGGGACTTAGCTTTTTTGTTGAAACTTAATTTGCACGTTTTCAAATAGCCCGTTGGCAACATGCTAGTTCCTTTTTACAATTTTTTTTTTTTTTACTGTGGTAAGACACATAGCATACAATTTACCATCTTATGATGTTTTATTTTTTAAAGAAGGAGAGTAATCAGGGTGGATGGTACACTGGTGTTCCATGTGCTATTCTGAAGGTTCTGAGAACTTTCAGACTAAAATTTGGGAGGTAAGAGATCTCTACCTGGGGCAGAGCTCTGAGCATTTCCCTGGGTCCTGGGCCAGCAGATAGGAGTGGGGACAACTTAGTTTTCCTGTGTTTGCGACCTGCCCACTCCCTATCCAGATCCAGTTCCCAGAGCCAGTAAGGAGGGCAGGAAGGAGGGGCCTGAGGTGGAACCCTCACCCTGCCTAGTGCACTGGGCCTTTCCTCACCTCCACATTCTCATTCAAGGCAAGGATTCTTGATAGCCCATTTTACAGAGGTGCAAACTGAGCCCAGACAGAAGGTGGGACTTGCCTGAGGTCTCATGGCTGGGAAGGGATGGCTGTAGGCCAGCCTCCTGGCCTGTTCTTTCTCTGCATGGTGGGTGGAGTTCAGCCATTCTCCTTTGTGTGCCTTCCAGCTCCTCTGCCCTACCCTTCTTGGCCCATCCCAAATCTCTGCCTGGAGCCTAGGTAATGACCTTCCCATCTTTGGCAAAGCCCCACCCTGGGGCCCTCAGCCAGCTCCCTCCTTCTAAGGGCCACATTTCCCAGGAGTTGCTCCTGGAGATGGCCAAAGACCATGGGGATGAGGGGGAATCTGTGAACCCTGATTTGAGGCCCCCACACAATTGGGATGTATTTGGGCCATGGTCTGGCCTAATCTCTCTTCCTCAGACCCTGGGCATGGTCCAGCTGGCACCAAAGGGCTGTCCATCAGCTTTACAGGAATAGCTCTGACAGCCCCTTGTCTCTGTGGACAAGACCGGAGGCTGTGGTAAGTGATAGCCAGTGGTTACCATTGTCTGGGTAGCTGGGATGGGGAGTGGTGAGGGCAGCTGTGGCCTAGGGCTGCCTCAAGGGGCACCTAAGGACAGTTTGTTCTTCACCCCTGAGCTCTGGCCCTGCCGTAGCTGCTTGGTCAAACTTCCCATAGCCCAGGGCCAGAAATTTGGAAGGAAAAGCAGCTGAGAGTTTTTCACTTTGGGCTCACCACAATCCCTGCAGAATTCAGGCTTGGCCATCAACCAACTTTTATACAACTTGAGCAAGTCTCTCTACCCAGTTCTTTCTTCCACAGACTCTGAGAAGAGATTTGTATTGGAGTCAGGGTCATTTTCCTCTGCGGGACTGGCTCCTCTGTAGAAAAAATAGAGTCCATTCCCCTCCCCACACTCCTATCTGGGCTCTGAGTAGCCAGGGTGGGCCCAGAATCCACACTGCTTCCTCTCTTGCCTGCTCCATCCCTTCTCCCGTGCAGCGGAGTGATCTCTCTAAAACTCCCAACCAATCCTGTCCCTCCCCTGCTCAAAATCCTTCTGTGGCTCCCTAGTGCCTCCAAGATGAAGTCCACGCTTCTTATCATGGCTAGCATGATCTACCCCTGGCCTCTCTTCCCCGTCACTGTGCCTCTCACCTTCACCCTCCAGCCAGAGTGAACATCTTTTTGTCCTCACCTCCAGGCCTTTCCACATGCTCTTTCCTCTGCTTAGGAATGGGGCTGGGGCAGCCTGCCTCCAAGTCTTTTCTGATTCATTTCTACTTATCCTTCAGGTCTCTAGGATGCTCTTCCTGCCTCCTACCTTAAACTGGCTCAGAAACCCCCTAGTTACAGCAAATGCCAGGAAATTGCCTGCCTGTTCCCCAACCCCCAGCACCCAGGTCAAACTTGACATAGCAAGCACTTTGCCTTTGTTGAAGGACTGAAAGATCAAGCCAACAGACATACTCACACCCACACAGATGTCTGTGACTCTAAGTTGAGTATATGAGTATGTGCTGGAGAGAGGGCAGAGGGAAGTGGACTCGCCTTCATGGGCCCCCAAAGCCTGACACAAGCCTGCTTATGGCCCCCAGATTGTGAAATGCCACTTTAGTGCCAACCCATGGCAGAACCCTCCTCAGCCAGTGAGAAAAGAGAAGACTCTCCCATCCACCCGACCTGTCCTTGCCTGTCAGGGGGCTGCTCCAGAAGCTAAAAGGTGGAAGCAGCTGGTAAATAAATGCTCCTTGAGCTGGGAGTCAGAAGCCCTCCTTGCCATCCCCCGTTCCAGGCCCCTTTCTGCCATCTGCCAGAGTAGGGGCCTGAATCAGTCATGCGCATGCTCTTAGTTTTGACTAAGCCCAGCCTGGAGCCTGGGCAGCAGGTGCTCAATAAATGGGTGTGTGTATTAGGAAGGAACCAAGAACCAGGAAAGGAAAGGGAAAGCACCTGTGGCCACATGGCAAGTCTGTGGCACAGCTTAAGCCTCCCCGGCCTACCTCACACAGACTGTTTAACACATCTCTTTTCTCAAAACTTAAAAATATTTTTACCTGGCTGGGCACAGCGGCTCACACTTATAATCCTAGCACTCTGGGAGACCAAGGCAGTGGATAGCCTGAGCTTAGGAGTTTGAAATCAGCCTAAGCAAGAGTGAGACCCTGTCTCTACTAAAAATAGAAAAAATTAGCTAAGCATCATGGCAGACACCTGTAGTCCCGGGTACTTGGGAGGCTGAGGCAAAAGGATTGCTCAAGTCCAAGAATATGAGGTTGCTATGAACTATGATGCCATAGCACGCTACCCTGGATGAGAGTGAGATGCTCAAAAATTTTTTTTTATTTTTTTTCACCTGATGTAACTGAGTGCCTGCTCATGGATTTCTTTTGGGGGTGATAAAAGTCATAAAATTGATTGTGGTAATGGCTGCACAACTCTGCAAGTGCATTGTAAACCACTGAGTTGTGTACTGTCCATAGGTGAATTGTTTAGTATATGAATATACCTCAATAGAGCTGTTATTTGAAAAAAGGAATACTGAACTTGAAGTCAGAGGCTCTGCCCTTTAGTAGGTACATGAACTTGCTAAGTTCTCTCGTCTGTGACTTGGGATCCTATTCACTACCCTGCCTCTTTTTAGGAGCTTATAGAATCAAATGAGAGTGTCAAGGTACGTTTGAAGTACTCCCGTTGGCCATCTGGTGACCTTAGTAATATTCAGCAGTGATGTATGTAGCATTTTTTCTAGGATGAGTTCATGACTTTGTCTGATCTCATATAAAGATGAAATAAAAAATACAAAGTGAAAAATACATGAGGAAAGATGTTCTTCAGTTTTAATCAAAAGAATAAAAACAATAGCAATTTTAGGGTACCATTTTATGATACTGATTTGACAGAAAACCTTCTTAAAATCATAAAACTCTGTGATGGCACAATTGTTGTGAAATCAGTACACTTAGGCACAGTTACATAGCGTAAAAATAGCACAACCTTCTTATAAAATCAATAGAGTACTACATCAAGAACACCAAAAAATGTTAAAATCTTTGACGTAAGTAATTTTTCTCTGTGGCCAATGCTTTGTTTTGTTGAAAACAATCAGAAGCTATGTAAACGTCCAATAAATATATTACAACTCATCTACTTGATGAAATACTAAGCCATTAAAGATGAGAATTTAAAAAATAATCCAGTGATAAGGAAACTGCAAATGGCATAACAAGTAAAGAAAAAAGCATAAATTATGTGTGGTATAATTGCAACTCAGTACAACTTTAGATGGACTAGAGCAGATACTGTTCAAACCTAGTATTTGTCCTTCCTATTCTTTATCCAACATGTGCTCACTTTCCAGCCTCCCTGGCATTTTTAGAGAGCCCAGTTACCACTGAGATTTAAAAGAAAGTCTCCTGTAGGGGGTGTCTAGGGAACAATTTTGCTTTCCTGATGAAAGGGACTGTCATAGTTTTCATCATTCTCTCCCCATCTTCCTTCTGCTTTGAATGCAGGTAAGATGCCTGGAGCTGCAGTAGCCTTCCTGTGACCATGAGGCAGCAAGTTTGTCAAAAAGCAGTCTTTCAAAAGTAATGGAACAGCAAGATTGAAAGATGTCACTGAACTGAGCTGTTCTCCCAACCTGGGATTGATATGTGAGGAAAATGAACCCCCATTTATTTAAAGCAGTGTTGTTACTTGATGCTGAAAGCATTCCTAGATGCTACAAGGACAAAGACTTAAAATTCAATGGACAGAGCCCACTATTTGGAGATTGACTAACTATAGTTCCAATCCCATTTCTCCCACTGTCTTATTGTGTGATTTCAGCCACTTCCCCCGTGTTGAGTCTCATTTCCTCAGCTCAGAATGAAGCTAAGGACACTACCTCTTGGGCTTTGCAAGGGTAGAAGGACATGACAGAGTTGGAAGTGTTTTGTTGTTAACAGCAAAGTGACAGGTTTAATCTCATCCAACTAAGATCTGAGTTAAAACAAAAGATGAAATTAGCTGTTGTGTTAGGAAAGGGGAATTGGTTATCGTTTTTTTTCTACCTCTTTTTTGTCTCAAATAGTCTTCAAGGCTGCTCTGGGTCTCTCTCTCCTGAACAGCGTACCCTGGGCTGTGGCTTTCTTGGTCCTGCGTGGAGGTGGCGGTAGGTGGAGCTCGTGGCTTGCAGCAGAGCTGGGAGGCTGTGGGCCCTTCACCTGCCCTGGCGGGCTGCGGAGTCCCAGCAGCAGCGGCAGTGACTTGAGGTAAAAATAATCAGGGAAGGACAGCTGCTTACTTGTCAGCAACCAAGAGGGAAATAAAGCTCATGTCCCCTCCAGCGAAAACCTGCTCTCCGGGTCCCCCGGCTCCTGCCACCAACTGCTCGATGTCCGCGTGCCAATCCAATTTGAACGCCTGCGAGTCACCCCAGAGAGGGCTTATTTTAACTTCATCAAGCGCAGAGAAAAACATCCAGGCTGGAGGGAGGGAGGGAGGGGAGCAGGTGCTCGGGGGCCCAGGCTGGGGATGGGTTCCAGGGGCTCCTGTCCCTCCAATGGTTGGACTTGGGGTCCCCTTCTCCTAGTCTGGTTCAACAGTTGACCAAGTCATTCATTTTTCCGAGGCCTAGTACCCACCATCTGGGTATTCCCCCAAATTAAAAGGAGAAAGTCCCATGTCCTGGCCCAGCTCACCTTTCCAGTTCCCCGAACTCCTCTCCTGTTCCCACTCTTCTTCAAACCCTCTCTGCTGGGGCTACACCAGGCCTGCAGGAAAGCCCAAGTGTGGTTTCTTGAGCCTCTGTGCCTTTCTCCTGAACTGACTTTCCTCTGTTTCTCTGCCTGGTTGGTGTCCAGAAATTCTCGTCAGGTTTCCTGAGAGTTCCCAGTCAGGCTCCAAGACTCAGCTTGGTCTCACTGGCTCCTTCCCCAGCCCCTCCAGGCAGAGCGAGTTGTCCTCTCTGCATTTCCTATGGGATGTTGTACATCTTCTGCTTAACAAGGAATGGGGTCTGCCTCCCTTCTCCCCTCCATGTTTTTCCCTCACTCCTTCCCTCATTTCCAGCAAATTCACTGAACCCCCATCTTCCACTAGGCCCTGTGCTGGGTGTTTGGGACAGAAGTGAATCCCGACTAGCCCAGGTCCTCAAGGAGCACTGGTGTGGACAGCGGCAGCCTGAAACTAAGCCAGGGCCAGGGACAGTGGGGGCAGTGTGGCAGCAAAGTGGGAAGCATGTTTACTTTGCTTTTGTTTCTTCCTAGTTTGGTTTTTAATCAAATGGTTACAGAGACATTTCTGATCCCTAGTCCAATTCTAGGAGACTCCCATCTTTAGTTTATTTGTTTCTACATTGTTAGCAGGGCTTGGCCTCCAAGGGACCACCGGGCTTATCTCTCCAGGAGACCGTTGGAAATGATTGGAAGAGAGCCAAGTGTCCTGGGCAGCCTGGAGGTGGGACAGAGGACAATGTGTGATCCCAGTGTGCTCGTTCTGCAAGGGAGGGATGTGGCCCAGGCAGGAGCAGGGCTGGTGGCTTGTTGATCCCCTGCTCCATCTCTGACCCCCAGCCCAGTGGCCTCCAGAGTGGCCTCAGTGGCACAGGGGTGGGCTCTGGGCGTGGTGGAGGCTGTCTATGCTGCATGTCCGATTGTTTGGAAAGTCTGAAAACTTAATTGTTTCCTAGGCCATGATGTAAAGTCCTGGCATCAGGGGGTGTGTCAACACATCCCAAGGCTGAACATGTCACCAGGCTGGGTCCCTGTTGAGGTGGGCCTTTTGGAGGATGGGTAGGTAGTGTGTATGCTGTAGTTTAGATGTTTGTTCCCCTAAACCTGTGCTAAAATTTGATCCTCAGTGATGGAGATGCGGCATAAGAGGAGGTATTTGGGACATGAGGGCAGATCCCTCATGAATGTCTTGGTGCTGTCCTTGGGGTAATGAGTGAGTTCCCACTCTATTAGTTCACCCGAGAGCTGGTTGTTAAAAAGATCCTGGCACCACCTGGGTTCTCTTGCTTCCTCTCTTGCCATGTGGTCTCTGCACGTGCTGGCTCCCTTTCACCTCCTGCCATGAGTGGGAGCAGCCTGAGGACCTCACCAGATGCCCAGCCAGCAAAATTATGAGCCAAAAGAAACTCTTTAATATATAAATTACCCAGTGTCAGATATATATATTTTTAAATAGCAACACTAAACAGACTAAAGCAGTGTGAGAGGAAGAAGAGGGAATTCTGTAGGGGGGTGTGGGGGAGAGTGAAGATGAAGGGACTGGCATAGCAGCTTGGTGGGGAAGCAGCTTTCTCAGGGCCAGCCAGCTGGAGGGGCTGAGGGGGCCTTTGACTTCACTCAGGTATAATTCGTCTCCTGCAAGTGAGTGACAGTGCTGGCTTGAGACATGCTCCTCAGAGTTGATCTTGAACCCTCCATCTTTGTGCTCTTGAACCCATACCTTTGGCTTCCAGATGGACCTCCTTGGGAGAAGCCAGACCCAGTGGACTCCCTCATGGTCCCGGCACCTAGAGGATGGAGAGGGAGGCCCCTCTGTGAAGACCCACCTGCTACACAGTGGGGTAGAGAGTGCCCAGCCTGTGAGTCAGGCCATGTTCTAGCTGTAGTGGGCACCCATCACTTCCCATGTGTCCAGCCCACTTGCTTCACTGGTGGAATTCTCCTCCCCATCATTCATGAGGTTCCACTCTGCCTGCCTCTCCTCAAAAGCAAACCAACAAGTAACATGAAATGCACTGGAAATGGGCCCGAGCCTTGGTTTGGCCATTCTAGTCACATCCCAAGCTGTTCCATTCATAACTCTGCCCTGGATACTTTGTTGTGGGGTGAGAAGAACAGGGGGTCCTGACTCTGGGATTTCTGAGTTGGAAAGATATGAAGCTAGAAGTGCTTGTAGCCATGTGTCATGAGGTAGGTTTGGCTGTACACAATAAAAGACTTCAAATAAAATTGGCATGAACATGTAAAGATTTATTTTTTAACGTAAAAGACATCCAGTGGTGACCAGTCAAAGGCTTATGTCACTGATGCATTAGTCTCTCCTGACCCAAAACGGCTGCCAAAGCTCTAGCCATTCTACTCGTGTTTTAGGTAATGGGAAGGTGAATAAGTAGGTAAGCTCCTTCTAGCTGAGTCAGCTCCCTTTAGGCAACCTTCCCAGAAATACTACAGTAAACTTCTATTTACAGATCACTGGTCACAAGGGAGTTTGAGAAATATTACTTTTTTTTTTTTTTTTGCTTATTTGTTTCTTTTCAGAGATAGGTCTTGTTGTGTTGCCAAGGCTGGTCTTGAACTCTTGGCCTCAAGTAATACTCCTGCCTTAACCTCCTCAGTAGCTGAGATTACAGGTGTGAGCCATCAAGGCTGCCCCAAATAAAACAAGTTTTCTTTCCTTGCCGTAGGCTGGATTTCTCCTCATATCCACATGCAATGGGAAGGAATAAAGCCAAGCTGGGAGGAGGGAACTCAGATTTTGGGAGAAACATACAAAGAGGGAGGGAAGCAGAGAGGCAGAGGCAGAGAGTTGACAGGGGGATGAGGACTTCCCTGAGAACCTAAACCCAAAGGGTGCCTGAAGCCAGCCCCACTCTCCGAGCTCCAGGTTGCCTGGCTTAACATTCCCCTTCCTCTTTTTCTTAAGCCCAGTTGGATGGGGTTCCTGTCACTTGTAACAGGAAGAATGTGCTGACCTCAGGTGAGGACTTACTGTCTTCAAGCCTTTTTTTTTTTTTTGAGACAGTGTCTCAGTTAGTCACCCTCAGTAGAGTGCCATGGCGTTACAGCTCCCAGCAACCTCCAGCTCTTGGGCTTAGGCGATTCTCTTGCATCAGCCTCCCGAGTAGCTGGGACTACAGGCACCTGCCACAACAGCCGGCTATTTTTTTGCAGTTTGGCTGGGACCAGGTTTGAACCCGCCACCCACCAGCGCCCTACTCACTGAGCCACAGGCGCCACCCTTACTGTCTTCAAGCCTTGATAGTCTTTTCTGAGAAATGGAAATCCTATTGTCCACCAGGTAAAGCCATGACAAGGAGTGAATATGTGACACCAGCCACGTGCCAGCAGGGAGCCCTACCTGGAGCAGCCTGGCTGACCTGAATGGCTGCTCTTTGTCCTGCACCAGCTCCAGGGATTCTGCGCTATGATTGCCAAGGATTTACACAGAACCACATTGGGTCCAGGGTGCTGGCCAGGCTTGGGAGTTTCCTGGACACCTGAATAGGGGTGTGAAAACTAAAGAAGCTAAAATATGGAGAGAAGGCAGTGGGAAAGCTGGAGAGATTCCTGGAGCATAGAAATAGCTGCCACCTTGTTGTGGGGGTCATGGCAATGGGCACAGGCAGAAGGGGCCTGCTGCTTGAGTGAGAGCCTGGAAGTGTCAGGTGCTGGGCAATGAGGAATCCACCTTCAGCTTGGACATGTGGTTAATCCTGCCCAATCCTGTTTCTGCTCCTTCTGGAATGGCACCTGGTTTTTTGGAGGGGAGCCCCTCGTCTATAATTCGTCCTTGTGGTGCTGGGAGGGGATGACCCCATCCCATCATCCAGGGGTGGTATGTTTGTTTTCTATTGCTGTCATAACAAGTTACCACCAATTTAGCAACTTAAAACAACACAAATCAATTATCTCACGATTCAGAAGTGCTGGTTCAACAGTTTTCAGAAGACCGAATCAAGGGGTTTGCAAGGTTGTGTGCCTTTCCGGAGGTTCTGGGGGTAAATCTATCTACAGACCTATTCAGACTGTTGGCTAGATTCTGTTCCCATAGATGCAGGACTAAGGTCCCCATCTCCTTGCTGGCTCTCACCCAGGGGCTAGTATTTGTGTTAGAGGCCCTTCGATTCTTTCTCATGCATTCTGTGTGTCCCCTTCCCCCAGCAAGGATCCAATTTCTCTCTCTGCCATATTTCTTTGCCTTCCTCTTCTGCCACATCTTTTTTTCTGCCTTTTCCCCTACTCTTTTAAAGGGGACATGGACACATGTGATTACAGTGGACCCACTTGGATAATCCAGGGTAATCTTTTTTAAAGGTCAGCTGATTAGTAACCTTAATTACAACTGCAAAGTTTAAAGCAGTGCCATCACAGCATGGATCAGTCAGCATTCTCCAGCGAAACAGAACCAACAAGATGTGTGTTTGGATGAATGCATGGCTGGATAGATAGGTAGATAAATAAGGATTTATTTTGAGAAATTGGCTCACACAGTTATTAAGGCCTGGTAAATCAAAAATCTATAGTGTAAGCCAGCAGGCTGAAGATGTAGGGGAGAGTTAAACTTCAAGTCCAAAGTTAGAAGGCTGGCAAAATTCCTTCTTGCTCAGAGGAGATCAGACTTTCTTTTAATTAAGACTTTCAACTGATTGGTTGAGCCTCACCAATATATGGCAGTAATGTGCTTTATTCAAAATCCACTGATTTAAATGTTAATCTCATCCCAAAATATACCTTCACAGAAACATGAGGAATAATGGTTTAGAAAACATTTGAGACTGTGGCCCAGCCAAGTTGACACATAAAATTAACCATCATGTGGCAGTACCTAGGTTATTGTTTTGTTGAATAACCAAGAATAGAAACCATAGGGGAGCCATCTTTAGAATTCTGATTACTATACATGGGTATATAACTCAGGCTCATCCAATCAGAGTATGCCATGGCCCTGGCCAAAGAGATTCATTCTAGCATGACCCAAGAGGCCCACTGAGTCTTCTAATAAAATTGTTGGGAAATAGGATTTTCTGACTGGGATGGCCATCTCCTCCACAATTTAGGGTAAAGTCAAGCAGAAGAAAGCAAACCAATAAGGTGAAAGAGTTTCTGTGGCCATTGTGTCTGAGCTCAGCCATCAACAAAACTAGTATTGATCAATTTCTCTAAAAACCAATGCTCCAAGAACTAGTTCACCAAAAATCAACACATGATTACATCAAATATGAAATGGGCAATTTTCCAAATGGACCAAATGCATCTATTAAACAAAATTTATTTCTTTTAACTGTTAATGACATTTGCAGTAATTTATAATGGATGGGACAGCTGTTAAAAGATGTCTGAAAAATTTTAGTTGACTGGTTTTGATTTTGTTTCTATACTAGAATGTTCAGTTTGTCATGAGATAAAAGTCTAGAGTAATTTACTCTTCTTATAAAAATATTTTATATTCAGAAAGTAGATTTCCTCATGCATCTTCGTGTATTTCCTGGTATCAGTCAGGACATACTAGGTTGTGCTGCAGTAACAAATAACTCCTAAATCCCAGTGCTTTAAAATAATAGTTTTGTGGTTTTGTTTGTTTTGCTCATGCTACATTTCCATCATGGTCAAGTAGAGGTTTCATTCTTGGAGCATCAATGTCTGCTTTGCGGAACTCAGGCTGATAGAAAGGCCATCATCCAGATTGTTGGGAGTCACTGTGGCCAAAGTTAAAAAAGAGCTCTGGAGAGCCTTGTCCTGGCATTTGAATGCTCCAGACCTGAAGTGACACACATTGGTTGTGTCACTATTCTTGGGTTCCACACAGCCACACATGATCTAGGAAGTTTAACCTATGTGCTTAGAAGACAGATCTAGAAATATTTGGTGAGCAGACTAATGACTACTTTAATTAAAAATATTTTGGGATTTTATATGGTATGTTGTCTATTTATGTATTTTTTCAGTTTGCTCCTTTTATGTTTTGCAAACCCTTTATTATTTTGAATCATTTCCCTGTATTTTATGTATCAATTCAACCTTGGTTTGTTATTCTATCAGAAATACATCTCAAGAATTTAATTCATCATAGTCATTATTCTCTTCTAGACATTCTTACTTCTTCTCTTCTTTTGCTTTTTATAGTTTAGTTCTTTTTTTTTTAGACAGAGTGTCACTTTATTGCCCTTGGTAGAGTACCATGGCATCATAGCTCACGGCAACCTCCAACTCCTGGGCTTAAGGCGACTCTCTTGTCTCAGCCTCCCAAGTAGCTGGG
The DNA here is from genome assembly GCA_963575145.1 of Galago senegalensis. Lineage (NCBI taxonomy): Eukaryota > Metazoa > Chordata > Mammalia > Primates > Galagidae > Galago > Galago senegalensis. The sequence goes on from CAUYTI010045879.1 coordinate 66,531, forward strand.
ACTACAGGTGCCTGCCACAATGCCCAGCTGGATTTTTTTTGTTGCAGTTTAGCCAGGGACAGGTTCGAACCTGCCACCCCCAGTATATAGGGCTGGTGCCCTACCTACTGACCCATAGGTGCTGCCCTTCTTTGTTTGTTTCTCTGAGACACAGTCTCACTCAGTCACCTGGGGTTGAGTACCCTGGCTTCAGAGCTCACAGCAACTTCGAACTCCTGGGTTCAAGTGATCCTCTTGTCTCAGCCTCCAGAATAGCTTGGACTACAGGCACCTGCCACAACACCCTGTTAGTTTTTCTATTTTTAGTAGAGACAGGGTCTTGCTCTTGCTCAGGAGAGCATGAGCATGGTATGTTTTTACATTTGTTAACATTTTCAGCTATTTCTTTTCTTAGAGTTTCATAGTTCCCTTTATAGAGATCTTTCACATCCTTTGTTAGGTAAACTCCCAAATATTTCATCGTCTTTGGCACTACTGTGAACTGGATAGAGTCCTTGACTGTTTTTTCGGCTTGGTTGCTGTTGGTATATATAAAGGCTACTGATTTATGAGTGTTGATTTTGTAACCTTTTTGCTCAGGCTGGTCTCGAACTCCTGAGTTTAAGCAATCTACCCACCTCAGCCTCCCAAAGTGCTAGGATACAGTTTAATTCTTTTGCATAAAGAATTCTACTTAAAACTATGACAATACAGGAAGTGGTTCATTCCCTAGAAAACAGACTTTAAGAATAGGATTCTGAAATTGGATTGCCCATCAGTCAAATGGTAACAAAAATCCATTGCCTGAGTGAAGAGGGTCAGCAATGATTTCCTGCAACCGTCAAATCTCAGTTGTGATGGGTTAGGGGGAGGTTGAGGTGGAAAGGGAAGTATGGGGGTGCCTGAACACGGGGACACTGACAATCACACAAAGTATGGGGTTGGTTGGCTCTTGTCAATTGCTTTGAAACCCTCAAGAAAGAGAAGGGCTCAGTCTGATAATGCAGAGCATTCTGTGAAAGCAGCAGCAGCGTTTAAAAGGCCCCTAATTTCTTTAGGAATCGAGTCAGGCCCAGATTTGATTATAATGGTGACACAACTTAAGTGATCAGGCTCAATGGGTGTCCCATGCTGACATAAGGATCCTGATGGAGAAGTTGGACCTTGGGACCCGGGGGTACAGATATTTGGGTGGATGCACCTAAAAACCTTATCCCCAGGTTTCCCCTTGGGTCAGCGAAAGTAGCCCTTTCCCTCCTGCAAAGTAGAGTAGTTTTGTTTGTTTGTTTGTTTGTTTTGTTTGTTTTTTTGAGACAGAGCCTCAAGCTGTCCCCCTTGGTAGAGTGCTGTGGCATCACAGCTCACAGAAACCTCCTGGGCTCAAGCGAGTCTCTTGCCTCTGCCTCCCAAGTAGCTGGGACCACAGGTGCCCACCACAACGCCCGGCTATTTTTTGGTTGCAGCCATCATTGTTGTATGGCGGGTCCGGGCTGGGGATTCAAACCCGCCACCTTAGGTGTACATGGCTGGCGCCTTAGCTGGTTGAGCTATAGGCGCCGAGCCCACATTCCAGTTTTCTATTTGGGCCCTCTCAGGTGTGGCTGTCCCCAAGATTCCACCTCAAAACCACTCACCTTTTCACTCTGCATAGCTCCATAAAGCAACTCAATGCCTTTTAGCTTCTGCCAAAAACTGCTGTTATTTTTTTTCCCTTCCCCATTCCTCCCTCAACTGCTGTTATTTTTAATTTATTTTTATTTTTTATTTCAGATTAATGTAAAAGTACAATTAGGCTACAATGTTTATGTTTGCTAGGTAAAGTCCCTGTTGTAGTTGCACCCCTCACCCAGAAGGTGTGCTATATAACCCTTACATTGTGTCCATAAGGTGAGAGCTTAGCAATGCTGTTTTGTTTTGTTTTTTTGAGACAGAGTCTCACTATGTCACCCTCAGTATAGTATCGTGGCGTCACAGCTCACAGCAACCTCAAATTCTTGGGTTTAAGCGATTCTCCTGCCTCAGCCTCCCAAGTAGCTTGGACTACAGGCACCTGACACAACGCCCAGCTATTTTTTTGTTGCAGTTGTTTAGCTGGCCCGGGACAGGTTTGAACCAGCCACTCCCCTTGGTATATGTGGCTGGCGCCATAACCACTGTGCTATGGATGCTGAGCCGCAATGCTCTTATTTTTTAAATCACTCTCATTGGTACAGATTTCTCATTAAACTGCCCACCAGCCCCCCCAGCCAGCGGTTCTCAACTTGTGGGTCAAGACCTCTTTTTAATGATGAAAATACACTGTGGTGGCTTGGCGCCTATAGCTCAACCTGCTAAGGCACCAGCCACGTACACCTAAGGTGGCAGGTTCGAATCCCCAGCCCGGACCCACCAAAACAACAGACACCCACCACAACGCCTGGCTATTTTTTGGTTGCAGCCATCATTGTTTGGCGGGCCCAGGCTAGATTCGAACCCACCACCTTAGGTGTATGTGGCTGGTGCCTTAGCCACTTGAGCCACAGGCGCTGAGCCCATTTCCAATATCTTAACTTATTGGAACACAAACTCTTCAGAGTCAGCAGCTCTGGTTACTCCTTGCTTTAAGCTTCCACGCACCTACCTATTCTACCAACTACATGTATTTCTCACATTGACTGAGAAGTCACTCCTATCAGCAACTACTAAACTACTAAAACAGTTGTCTAAGTGGTCTGCTGCCCTTTATTTTGTGCCAACCATAAATTATGCAGTAATTAATGGTCTACATATAAAATCCAAAGATAACCAGGTCAGCCCTCCTCTCGTTTGAAACTTCAAGGAATCCTCACCAGTTAAAGGCTTAAGTAAAAGCTTACCATGCAGCTTCCTAGCAGGCCCTTCTGATCTAGCTAGACCTCATCTGCAAGAGCCCACAGCCCCCAACACTTTGGGTCTCACTCTTAAAACATTAACCTGCTTATTATATTCCATTTTTACCATGTTATTGGATGCCTTTGTGGTACTACTAACATCCCTTGTCTAAAACACAAGCCACCTAACTTCACAAACCCTTCCCTGATCCTTAGCTCACATCCGAACTCCAGAAAACCTTCCATGTCTATCACAACATGAGTCAGGTAGCCCACTCTGGTCTCTGGCCACAACTTGAGAATGAACCAGGTGCGGTGGTGCACACTATAATCTGAGTCACTCAGGAGGCTGAAGCAAGCCAATCGCTTGAGCCCAGGAGTCGGAGGCTACTAACTTGAGAATAGGAAACAAACCTTGACCCCATAGACTTGAGGATGCCCAGTAGGTACTCTCAGATACTTGCTTTGTTTTTTAAAGCATACCTGGAACTGAATGTTAGATACTTGTTGAATGTAAACTAAATAGAAAGCTCTAAGATCAAGTATTAACATCTTCACTTTAGAGATGAAAAAACTGAGAAGTTTTTTTTTGGGGGGACAGAGCCTCAAGCTATCCCCCTGGGTAGAGTGCTGTGACATCACAGCTCACAGCAACCTCCAACTCCTGGGCTCAAACTAGTCTCCTGCCTCTGCCTCCCAAGTAGCTGGGACCACAGGCGTCCACCACAATGCCCGGCTATTTTTTGGTTGCAGCCGTAATTGTTGTTTGGCGGGCCTGGGCTGGATTCAAACCCACCAGCTCAGGTATATGTGGCTGGTGCCTTAGCAGCTTGAGCCACAGGCCATGCCAAAACTGAGAAGTTTTTAAAGTCCCTTTTCATCTTAAGGAGCTGAGATTTTCAACCCAAATCAGTATAATTCCAAAGCTTTTGCACTGTTGCAACACTGCCTCCCCTAGGATGCTCCTAGCTAGGGAAAGAACAGAAGTAAATTGCAAAGGGGGGAAATAATCACAGCATGTTCACTAACTGTTACATTTATCTGATGGAAATCAGGTTGGGTGATTTGATTGGGACCAGGTTATATGAAACCAGTGATTGTCAACCCTCAGGCACTGAGCCACCAGTTATTTTTTGATTGCAGCCATCATTGTTGTTTGGTAGGCCCAGGCAAGATTCAAACCCGCCACCTTAGGGGTATGTGACTGGCACCTTAGCCACTTGAGCCACAGGCACCAAGCCAAGATACCTTTTATTTTTTTTCAGTTTTTGGCCAGGGCTGGGTTTGAACCCACCACCTCTGGCATATGAAGCCAGCACCCTAATCCTTTGAGCCACAGGAGCCGCCCCTGAGATACCTTTTTTTTGAGACAGAGCCTCACGTTGTCCCCCTTGGTAAAGTGCTATGGCATGACAGCTCACAGCAACCTCCAACTCCGGGGCTCAGCCTCCCAAGTAGCTGGGACCACAGACACCCGGCTATTTTTTTGGTTGCAGCCGTCATTGTTTGGCAGGCCCGGGCTGGATTTGAACCCGCCACCTTAGGTGTATGTGGCTGGTGCCTTAGCCACTTGAGCCATAGGCGCCAAGCCTGAGATACTTTTTAAATGGACATATTCCTGAGGCTCATCTCAGCCCTAAATCAGAATCACGAGGGATGAAGGCTATAGTTTGTTAAACCTCAGGACAATTCAGGTAATTTTTAAGCACTAATGGAAAACCACGTCTCTATTATTCACAAGTCTCTATCAAGGGAGATGTGATTAACTCCAGTTTACAGCCAGCAAGCTCAATGAGGTGATGTGTGTCTCCGCTGTCATCCAGCTAGATGTGGTGGAGCTGGGGCATCAGTACCTCTAGTCTCCAAAGGCTATCCATTAGTGCCAAGCCTCCTTTCACAGCCCTGATGGCATAAGTAGACATTCATAAAATCCACTAGTGTTCACACTTAAGAGGGGAAATGAAGAAGGGGAGTGATAAGGTGGAAACATCGCACCTGTTCATGATCCAACATTGTCAGTCCTTTCACTCCTGCCAGGATGAGGTTCTTGGCAATTTCAGCCCCAAGTCCTTTCATGCCGACAAGAAGCACCCGGGAGGCCCGCAGCCTGTAAGGCAGACATTATTAACCTGATGATACAGAACAGTAAAGCTTGATGGATCACAGAGGAACAAAACAACAGAGACATCATTTTGTTTTCCATAGTGAAAACCGAAGCATTTACAGCCTCAAATCTAAGAAAGAGAAAGGCTACAATCCACACTGCAAAGAGTAATTAATTCAACAAATATTCAGGCTCGCGCCTATAGTTCAACTGGCTAAGGCGCCAGCCACGTACACCTAAGGTGGCGGGTTTGAATCCCCAGCCCGGACCCGCCAAACAACGACAGCTACAACCGAAAAATGGCCAGGCGTTGTGGCGGGCGCCTGTAGTCCCAGCTACTTGGGAGGCGGAGGCAAGAGACTCGCTTGAGCCCAGGAGTTGGAGGTTGCTGTGAG
>CAUYTI010045881.1:0-36929 GCA_963575145.1 Galago senegalensis
CAAGCGAATCTCTTGCCTCTACCTCCCAAGTAGCTGGGACCACAGGTGCCCGCCACAACGCCCGGCTATTTTTTGGTTGCAGCCGTCATTGTTGTTTGGCGGGTCCAGGCTGGGGATTCGAACCCACCACCTTAGGTGTACGTGGATGGCGCCTTAGCCAGTTGAGCTATAGGCGCCGAGCCTCTGGCTAGTTTTTCTAAAGGGCTTTTTTTATTGGCCTTGTAAAGTCAACTTACTTCCTTAACACAGTCTGGACACCTCTGGAAATGCTATTCCAGCCAAAGCCTTGGTTAAATAACCAATGCCTTCATTATGTCCTATAGAACAAAACAGATTCTTATTGAACTTATGCAAATGACTATATTGTCAGAAACTAAGAATACTTACAAACGGCTTTCAAATTCTGGAGAAATAAAGGAGAAAAAAATATATATATGTTTCAAATTCTGCCCATAAATACATGCATTGTTGAAAAGTTACAAATAGTTCAAAGGACAGAAAATGGTTTCCTTGACTTCTGGAAAACAGAACACAGAAATCAGCAATGTTTCAAACAAAAAGCCATAACAAACGAACCCAGTTCCATGTAACTGATTTCTGTTCTGTTTGAAGTTAGGTTAGCAGTACTCATAGACCTGTTAACTTTCTAATTAAAGTTCTAGAAATTTTGCTTTTAGTCCAAAGGTATTTAATTTCCAAAGACATTAAAAATATGAATTCCAGAGAATTTGTCAGCCTCTCTCTCTCTCTCTTTTTTTTTTTTTTTTTGAGACAGAGTCTCAATTTGTCACCCTAGGTAGACTGCTGTGGTGTCACAGCTCACAGGAACCTCAAACTCTTGAACTTAAGTGATTCTCTTGCCTCTGCCTCCCAAGTAGCTGGGACTACAGGCACCTGCCACAATGTCTGACTATTTGGGGGGGGGGGTTGTAGTTATCATTGTTGTTTGGCAAGCCTGGGCTGGATTCGAACGTGCCAGCTCTGGTGTATGTGGCTGGCACTCTAGCCGCTGAGCTATAGGCATGGAGCCACATCAGCCTCTCTTAACATTTCTTTTTCTAGGACAAACTTTAGACTCAGCCAGTTACAAAAAACACTTTTTTTAAAAAGATGAATTAAAATTATTACTGACAATATACATTAAGACAGACCAATATTTTATAATATTGGAAAATACATGTAAACATAACCCACATAAAATTAATCACCATTTCATATTTGACAATGTTTCTTATATATACATTTTTAACAAATCAAATAAGCCTAATTTGTCTTTCTCAGACTTTCAGTTGTCTTAATATTTCAAAAAGACCAAATTTAGAAGTTTGTTTGTTTGTTTGCAGTTGTCATTATTGTTTAGCTGGTCTGGGCTGGGTTTGAACCCACCAGCCTCTGTGCACAGCGGGGCTGCAAACACTGTGCTATGGATGCCAAGCCCCAAATTTAGTTTGATTTTGGAAGATTTGTCAAATATCAAAGGCTTAAAACATTTGTTCAAACAAGATTATAAGCCAAAAGATTCTAAGGCAATACATAGTCAACTGGATCATGTGCAAATTTTTTCATATATTTCCCTTTTATGAGCTTCATTTAACCAGCACAGACAATCTACAAACATTTTAAACTTTCTTTAACTTTTCCCCTGCCTTTCACTTTTTTAAACAGTCATTTTGTTTCAGGACAAAATTTATCACACAAGAGTTTTCCCTTACACAATGCCATTTTCCTTTCTGTATAATTTTTCTTACTCTCAAAAATCAACTTTTCACAAAACAGGATCACAGTTTACTATGAAGTTAATTATTCACTTGGCTAACCTGATAATTAGAAGGTTTATAAGGCAAAAATATTATTCTTTGACAAAGAGTCCAACAATTTAAACAATTCCCCAACAATTTAAACAATGAAATTATTAAATTTTACAAATGAGAGACATTTTATGGAATATAACATTGATACAGGATTTTCCCAGGGAAAATTCAGGGAGTTTTTCAGGGCTAGACAGGAAACCCCCATTTTTCAGGCTCAGGTAAGCTCAGAAATCAGACTCCCATCTCTGGGCACAAACACATTGCAGGCCATACCCTCTGAGCCCTAGCAATGTCATGAACAAAGCAGCCCCCAATTTTTGGGACAGCTCCACCCTGAGTAGGGAACACACACCCTAATTCCCTACCCAGACAAAAACTGTAAAGACCTAATAACCTTGCCCCAGGGGAGGGACTACATTCATTCATTTGCTAGAACACCCATTCAGTTTGTATAGGTAGTTTTCCATCTACCAGATCCTGACCAAAATATCTCTCAGGGCCAATTATTTATCCCTAGATAAAGGACCCATGCAGGAGGCCTCTGACTTAGGCCTCCTCCCTGTTGCCAGTAACTCTGGCACTCTCCACTCTCTCTGCATGCGCCTTCCTCCAACAAAATCCCATTTTATCATTGATCTGTGGCCTGTGGACTCAATTCTCAAATCCCTAGGACCAAGGACTAGCTGAAGAAATTCCAGTAACAAAACCACAACACAATCATCCTTTCTGATGTCTCTTCATTTCTCCCCTAAGTCTCACATGGCCACATGGTCGACAAAGACTAGACCGGTGTTCGAGACAGAAAGCAGAAAACCTGGAACTTCCAGTTTCTCTCAGAACAGCCAGGGGGCAAAGTTGGAGCAAGAAAAAAAGGGCCACTCACACAATTGTTTCATCCTGTGAAGCGGGGAGAACCCGACCTCCTGTTACCCATCTTAGTCTCTAAGCATTTACATGCACACAATTCCAACCCATTTCTTAACTTGGGCAGCTTCAGTTTCCCACTTGAACTGTCACTTAGCCATAGGAGGTGAACCAATACTCCTCTAGGCCCTGTGAGGGGAGGTCCAACCCCACCCTTGGAGTTCATCCCAGTCACACCACATCCACACACTCTCATACACCTCTCACCAGACTTGCCATCGATCTAATGCCCCAGGGGTTGATCAGACCCCTGCTTCCACCCAAATAGTGGGGACCCCAGATAGATCATAACTTGCCTTAGACGTCTCCCTGTGTAGGTACCTGTTCCCGCATGCCAGTTCCTCCTGGTGTTTGACTCTTTGAAGACCTGTCTAGGAGGTCCTTTCCCTGTGCAGTTGAGGCGTCCACACAGGGGGGCCAAGCTGCCTCCCTGGTGCACTCAGTGGTTCACATCACCCAGGCTGAACAAAGGTCCCTGCATGGGTGTCCAGAGGATTGGTGGCAACTACCAGGTGCATCTGAGCCTGTTTCCTCAGATGGTTTCACTTCCCAGTCAGAGAACCAAAAATGTTGCAGGTAGACGAGGCCCAATGGAGAGAAAGAGTACCCAAACACCATGTTTATAAGAGGAAAGCCTTTATTCACTGGCCAGGAGCTTATAGCATTGAAGAATTCCAAATGACTGTGCTCCCTGACTGGCTTGGTCTTTCCCTTTTTATCTCCAGTCAAAAAGTTCCAAACCACGGGTCCTTTTACATTGGCTAGTTTGAATCGAGCAGGAGATGCTATTCCAGCCCTGACAGAACTACAGGATTTCAAGAAGTGGAAATTTCCAAGTTCCAGGAATTAAAGTCTACAAATTCTCAAGAAATGAGTCACCATGGAGAGGACCCTGCAAGTGTATCCTTGTGGTCTCCTTGAGAAGACCTGTTGTTCTCCTAGACTTCACCCTTCTCAGGTATCCTCTCTCAGTTTGAGCTCAGGAGTTCAAGACCAGCCTAAGCAAGAGTGAGATCCCATTTCTAAAAAATAGAGGAGCACTATGGCAGGTGCCTTTAGTCCTAACTACTCAGGAGGCTGAGGCAAGAGGATCACTTGAACCCAAGAGTTTTATAGTTCTGTGAGCTGTGATGCCATGGCACTCTATCAAGGGAGACATAGTGACAGTCTGTTTTAAAAAAAATCAAAACCAAAAACAAAAAACCCAAACTCTGTCACCCCCATTCTCAGGGAGGCAGAAATTCCTTTCATCTCCCTGCTTAGCACTATGCAGAATAACCCTTTCTCTGATTTAAAAAAAAACAAAAACCCACTGTCTCTGGATGTTGGCTTCCTCTTTGACAGAGCGCAGATCAACCTGGCTGGGTGGCAACAGTATCATGTACTGGGCCTGCCTAACAGGGAGATCAGGTATGGACTCACTGAAGAAGTGACAATAAAGGTGAAACCTAAAAGCTAAGGAGTCAGCTCCAGAAAGATCTGGGGTTTTCTAGACTAGTGATTCTTATCTAGGGGCAATTCTGCCTTCCAGGGGACATTTGGCGACATCTGGAGATATTTTTGGTTGTCACAACTAGGGATAGAGAGGGGCTGCTACTGGCATCTACTGAATAGAAACCAGGACGCTGCTAAACAGCCTGCAATGCACAAGACAGTCCCTGCTCCTACGCGCCCAACAACACAAAATTATCCAGTCCCAGATGTCAGTAGTGCCAAGGTTGAGAAGCTCACTTCCCGACAATGAGAATAGCTTCAAACAGAGGGAAGAGCAAGAAAATTGCAGGAAAGCAAACAAAACTGAGGGTGTCAGTATATTAATAAGTTCTTGTTGTAATAATGCCATGACATTATTACAAAACCTAGTGGCTTAGAACAAAGAGCATTTATTAGTGTTGTTCATATCTCAGGTCTTTTTTTTTTTTTTTTTGAGACAGAACCTCAAGCTGTCCCCCCGGATAGAGTGCTGTGGCATCACAGCTCACCCCAACCTCCAACTCCTGGGCTCAAGCGAGTCTCCTGCCTCCACCTCCCAAGTAGCTGGGACCACAGGTGCCTGCCACAATGCCTGGCTTTTTTTTTTTTTTTTTGGTTGCAACCGTCATTGTTGTTTGGAGAGCCCAGGCTGGATTCGAACTGGCCACCTTAGGTGTATGTGGCTGTCACCTTAGCCACTTGAGCCACAGGCACCAAGCCCATAACTTAGGTCTTTTAAGATGGCTCTGCTTCTCACTATAGCTTGGCCAAGCTTGGCTCCAGACTATGGACTGAGTTGAAATCTGCTATACATCTTCTCTTACTGTTGTTGGACAAGCAGCTATCTGGGGCATGTCCTTCTCCTGGTGGATCCCAAAGCACAGGAGACCAGGACAAAATACATACCCACATTTCAGGACTCTGCTCATGTCATGACTACTAGCATGCCACTGGCCAAAAAGACTCTCATGGCCAAACCTCAAGTCCAGGCACAAGGAAGTCTACTCTACCATGTAGGGGCATGGCAGGGCTATTCCAGAAGGTTTAAAATCACATGTAGAGATCCACCCTACTGGGAATAGAGAAATTGGTGACTGCAAGATCAAAGGAGTATAAGCTAAGGATGTTATTGCAAATGCATTGAATGACATTAGATGGGTTTACTCTATGGAGTGACACATAATCAAGTTATATTTAATGGGTATAAGTGGCTGCTTTGTGAGGAGTGGGTTATATATAGCAAAAGGAAGGTAGGTAGACCATTAGGACGCCATCTCAGCAGACAGCTAAGATACACTAGTGCCTAGGACTAAGATTCTGCAATGGAGGTAAACGAAGTGCACAAAGTCAGAATCTATTTCAGAAACAGAATCATCAGAGTATATTAATAGAGTTGGGACTCAAGAAAATAAAGATATCCAGGATAACTCTAAGAATTTCATCTTGAGTACTGCCTAGATGGGAGATGAACCACTTACTGAGATGAACGTTTTGGAGGGGAAATCAATGTTTATGTAATTTAATTGTGTCAATAAGCCTACATAGAGACATTTTTATCATCTCCTTTCCTCAGAAGAGGAAACAGGGACTTTCAAAAGTAGAATGACTTCTTCCTGTTCACAAGATTGGTCAGTGGCAGAGCCAGGTTTTGAATATAGTGATTTTATACCCTCAGGCTGCACAATTGCCCACAATTGTCCTGTGACTTCTCTGCCCCATAGGAGACTATGGCTTGAGGTTGCTGAAAAGCTTGCCTGCTTCTGAATATAATGTTCCCCCCAACACACACACACACAAGTATACACTCTTGAATTAGTCATTTATGTGTTAGGGTAGTCAGAAGCAGGCAATAGATTGAAAGTAGGGACACCTGAACCCACACCCCAGCTCATCTGCTAACAAGCTTGTATTGAGAGAGCATATCCTAAAAAAGTAAGGCCCATAAAACAAAAGCTTCTCACAGGAGGCTAAGGATACTTGATAGAGCTGAACTTAGGGACCCGCCCAAATAGAACCATCCTAGCCAGGAAAGAATGAATGCATGAACCTCCGGCCCAGGAAGGAATGAATATGCCAATCCACACCCCTCCGAACTCTTATATTTCCACCCACCTCAACCCATGTGCTGGCTTCTTCAAACTCAGCCACTCCCACCAGAGTGAAATAAAGGTCACGTTGTCCACACAGAAGCTGGATTCTGTTTCCTTTCATTCATATCTCAGAAAAATCTCTCATTTTCAGTCCTTAACCTCTCATTTTGGTGCAAAGTACCTGGGACAGGGAGAAGTCCTCTCAGGGGCCCAATGTATACCCCGTCAAACCCACTCCCAACTAGACAGACTCTTGTTCTGACCAGTCAAAGGGAAATGGGGGATCCCTCTCCCCACCACCCAGAATTCAACATTTAAAAGTGAGGTGAGCATTTGTCTACAACCCCTTTTTGAGCCTTTTAGCCCCACTCCAGCTCCACTCTCCTTCATCCTCCATTTCTGACTGCCCAGGTCCTTCTAAGGATCCAGCTCACAGCCACTCCCAGGGCCTGGCTGAATTCCCTGACTTGTTGGGCTTAGCCGCTGAAGAATGATGATTCCCAGAGAGTCAGGAGACCCCTTGGACGATCACGAGAACTGAGCTCTGGATATCTTTGCTAGTGGAAGGTAAGCCAATCTCTTTTCTGATAGCTATGGGAGCCACCTAGTCTACATTGCTGTATTACAAAGGTCCTGTACAACAAACTGAGATGTTGGGTATTGATGGCAGTCTACTTCCAGCCTTGTGGTGCTCACTTTCTGGACACTCTTTCTCATATCCATTCCTTATTATCCCTTCATGCAGCATTCCCCTACTAGGTACAGATATCCTCTCAAGATTACAAGCAACCCTGATGATTCCCACCAGCCACCTCTTACTACCCATTCTACTCCTCTCTGACCCCTCCCCTGCAACTCTTCCATTTTTTCAATCCAACCTCTCCATAGACCCCATCGTGTGGGATACCTCTCTTCCTCCTATAGCCTCCCATCATTCACCCATTCTCATTGCCCTCTGACCCCAACATTTATATCTTTCCCTTAAACAATACCCAATCCCCACAGTGGCTCTCAGGGGCATTAAACTACTTATCCTCAATCTCCTGTCAGCTGGTATTCTCAAACCTATTAACTCGCCCTACAACACTCCCATCATTCCTGTAAAAAAACCAGATGGTTCATATCAGTTAGTGCAAGACTTACATCTAGCCTTCATGTATTGATTTGCAAATTTACCTGCCAGACATGTACTCCTGCCTGAAAACCCCTGCCTGTGGGTCATCAGGGACTCTGGGTCTTAAGCAGTAGCTGCTGTACTTCTTGCTTGGCTCCCTATAATAAAACCTTTTCCTCCCACTGCAACTCCGGGCTTTGGTGTTTGGCTTTGCTGCACCAGGCAAGCAGACCCCAGTTTGGTTCTATAACAATTCCTCCTCTGCCGCTAGTCAGCGCTCACTTCCCCCCTCCATAGCGCTTAGCACTGCAAGTTTCTCAGAATAGTCCCTTTCCCTCTTTCCCTGCCAGAAGTAGGAGGGAACTTGTCTCCAGTCTTCACTGTGAGAAACTAGTAGGGCTCCTGGAGGTCTGCTCACAGAAGTGTGGGGCTCCCTGAGACTGAGCCCCCCAGAATTTTTAACTCTCATGCTAGTCTACAGTGAGCCTCCAGCAGTTTGTCCGTTCCAGCAGCATGCATTCCTCCGGGTACTGGCTGCAGTCAGGAAGCTAGAATTCTCTATAGCCATATGTCTCTCTCCAGCTTGGGCGGGGAGGGAGCAGTTTGCCCTGTGATCACAATTCTCTGATTTTCAGTGTACTCAGCCTTTTTCTTGTTACAAGCATGACTTCTGGGCTCTTTACGTGTTGGAACAGAAAACCACTAAGTTCTTTATTGTTATGTTTTGTCTGCCTCCTCAATTTCTCAGAGACCGTCTCCATTTTATTCACTCTATTTCCCCAGGATTCTAGGGTTTGACACTTCTTTTGCTGGGAATGGAATGCATAATCTCTTACGGATCCCTCCTGGTACATCAATGCTGTGATAATGAAGCATGTGGGGTCTCCTTGGGAAATGTGACCTGAAGGAGAAATCACTGAGCCATGAAGACCAATGTTATAAATGAAAAGGTCTGATTTACTAGCCAACTCCTACCGGGCACTTCAGACCAGAGCACTTCAACTGTCAGATGGGGGTGGGGTCCTCAGCTCCTAGGGGATAAGAAGGACAGAAGGGACTGGAAAGTCTAATTTTCCAATAATCACTTAGAAATGGTATATTGTCCTATTATTAGGAACATGGACTCAATAATGCCATTTATTAATTTTTTTAATGTGAGAATGAATTAATTACTACTGAATGCATGCTGTTTTATTTGGATGATATGGTTTTTCAAAACACACAGCATAGCATACTTAAGAGGAAGAAAATTACTCATCTACTAATGACTTTAAAAAGGATGTGGTTAAGGTGCTGGCCACATATACCAGGGCTGATGGCTTCAAACCTGGCCCGGGCCTGTTAAACAATAATGACAACTACAACAAAAAATAGCCAGCGGTTGTGGCAGGCACCTGTAGTCCCAGTTACTTGGGAGGCTGAGGCAAGAGAATTGCGTAAGAGTTTGAGGTTGCTGTGAGCTGTGATGCCACTGCACTCTACTGAGGGTGACATAATAAGACTCTGTCTCCAAAACAAAAACAAACAAAAAAAAAGGATGGGATAGGAAACTCAGAGGATGATATCTCAGGTTAGTTGAACTTTCATCTCGGACAGCCTTCTCCACCAAATTAGAGGTTACATCACATGCCTCTGAACTGTGTTTGTCCCCTTTTGGGTGTCCCACTGCAGTGGTATCTGGTGAACTGACCTGCTCACCATCCCTTCAGCATTGACCTGGTAATAGCCTCCTCATTATCCATAAGGAAACCATCTCTCCCCCTCTCCCAGAACATAAGGACAGAATTAGCTTCATCCTTCTCTGCTCCTTAGTGAGTAGGTGGCCAGAGCTGGTCAAGCGGTAATGGGGCCACTTCTGAACAATGAGAATTAGCCTCAGGATTTTAAATGTAAGTACAGTAGAACCTCCACAGTTGACCACCTCCCTACATTAACCACCTCCTTAAGTTGATTTGATTTTCACGGACCGGATATGACTCACATGTATGTACCAGTACAGTAGGCCTATTTCCTTATGTTGACCACCTCCACATGTTAACTAGTTGGTTGCAGCTCTTTGGGTGGTCAACTTACAGAGATTCTACTATAATTAAAAGAAAATTTTGTCTACATCAAGATCAGACTCTGGCAGTTTACAAACCTACACCTGTTGGGAGGCGCCTGTGGCTCAGTGGGTAGGGCGCTGGCCCCATATACTGAGGGTGGCAGGTTCAAACCCAGCCCCAGCCAAACTGCAACAACAACAAAATAGCCAGGCATTATGGCAGGCACCTGTAGTCCCAGCTATTTGGGAGGCAGAGGCAAGAGAATTGCCTAAGCCCAAGAGTTAGAGGTTGCTGTGAGCTGTGATGCCACAGCACTCTACCGAGGATGACAAAGTGAGATTCTGTCTCTAAAAAAAAAGAAAAAGAACCCTACACCTGTTTACAGCTGCCTTCCCTTTACATAACAGGCTGTCTTAGGCTGGACTCCCTAAAAAGTCTCTAAGACAAGAATTTGTATACAAGAGATCTATTTTGAAAGTGATCCCAAAATGAATAGGTAGGAGAGCAGGAAAGTGAGATAGAAAAGAGAAGAAAGGGGGAGAGCGTGGTGGCTCAAACCTGTAACCCTAGCACTCTTGGGAGGCCAAAGTGGGTGGATTGTTTGAGACCAGCCTGAGCAAAAGCACAACCTTGTCTCTACTAAAAAGAGAAACCAGCTGGGAATTGGGAGCTGGGCATGTGGCTTGCGCCTGTAATTTTAGCACTCTGGGAGGCTGAGGTGGGTTGGTTGCTTGTGCTCAGGAATTCGAGACCAGCCTAAGCAAGAGCAAGACCCCTGTCTCTAAAAACAGTCTGACATTGTGGCCAGTGCCTATAGTCCCATCTACTCGGGAGGCAGAGGCAAGAGGATCACTTGAGCCCCGGACTTTGAGATTGGTGTGAACTATGGCGCCACAGTACTCTATCCAGGGTGAAGAGTGAGACTCTGTCTCAAAGAAAGAAAAGAAGGAAGAGAAGAGGAGAGGGAAGGGGAAGGGGGGAGGGGAAGAAAGGAAAGAAAGGAAAAGGGAAAGAGGCCAAAGCAGAGTGCGCCAGTGAACAGGCTGCCACTGTGAGCAACCAAAGCTTAGTCTCGTTGGAGACATCTGCAGAAAGCATAGAAGGTGACTCAGAGTCATCCCAACCAGAGACAATAATTCATTTTTGAATCTACTAAATGTGTCTGTCTTTGGCTGAGGGCTGGTAACTCCTTGGCACTTCTGCTTGCACACCACAGACTGTGACAGCCAGCTCTGGTGGCAGAAGGAAGCCCCCAGGCTCACAATCACAGGGAGCTTTTGGTGTGCACCCAAGAATGCCAAGTGCAGAAGGGCTGTGCACCAGGCACCATCAGGACCTGCTGCAGAGACCTTCCCTGAGAACAGAGCAGCACAGAAAAAGCAGAACAAGAGATGGAGAGTCCTGACCCCACTGGCTGGCCCCTGCATCCAGCCATGTCTCAGCCTGCCTTGTCCCTGGACTTTCCTTTGTCATGACCAATATCTCTCCTGCTTCTTGAAGATGATTGAGACTTATTTCTGTCCCTTGTAATGAAAAGATCATGATGGGTGTATAGCTTTTTGTACCATCTTAATCATATTTGAACCCTCATCTCCCATAGGAGGTAGAATCTATAATGAATTTGCTTTTGAGTCCTTAAGAACACCTGTCACAAGCTTAGTACAGTTTTCAAAAAATATTAGTTAGATGAATGAACGGGTACTGAGAAGACCCATCAAAATCTAATGCAAATCTATGCATAACAGATGCCCATTTAAGGCACAGGGCAAAGCAAGGTGACTGAGAGGAAGTGGTTAGAGCTGATTCATCCTGACAGTGGCATCCAGGAGGAAGGGGTGTCTGGCTGGTCCCCTGGGGAATTCTACTACCCACATACCCAGAGCTTCCCTGTTCTAGTGTTTTTCCAAAACCTCATTTTCCAGCTTTTCCTTTAATTCTGAGAGCTATACCATAGATTCTAATAATTTATTTTTCCTTAATTTGCCTGATTTTGCAACTTAGCCTCTGTCATTTGCTGCTCCCCAACCCCACCCAACCCAAAATACGTAGAGCAAAACCATTCCCACATAAACCAGTGCTGTGTCGTCTCTCCACAGTCCCAGATTTTGTGTCTGGTGGTGGCATCAGGGAGATTGTGTCATCAAGCCTGCTTCCCTCTAAGCTGCTGACTTTAACAGATTAGAAATGTTCCCGGCACAGCCCACACTTCCGCTAATAAATGATTCCCTATCTATCATGAATGAATTTTCAAGTCTTCCATTACAGGGCTGTGTACCTACTCACGAAGTACATTTCCATGCGATTTTGTCTGAATTACATGGTTAATTGCCTCATATTTTCAGCTCATGTTACAGGCCCTCTCAGTTAGAATGAGAGAGAGAAATACCATGTATCACTTCCTACACCGGGGACGAATTCACAGATACAGCAAGACGCGTGGAAAGCGGCTTCGTCACCCATATTAATGGTGAATGATAATTTGTTTCTAACTTCCAAATATAAGTAAGTTTAAAAGAACCAGAAGAGAAAGGTGAGGGGTAGGAAAGTCAGCCAATTATCCAGATGTTTTAGCTTCCAAACTCTAGGCTAATTCATTCATTCATTTGTTCACCAAAACATGCACATGTGCAAGGCTCTATTCTAGGAATGATGGAGGACAAATGCAGAGAAGTGCTCTCAAATTCTATCCTAATTGAAGTTGTGATTCGAATACCCATTTAAAAAAAAGCATGTATTCATGATCTATGTATATATGACTTAATAAAAAGAAAAAGAAAAAAAGCAAAAAGTGAGTCAAATAATTCAATTACAATATAGGCAGGATAAGATAAATATCTACTGAAAATTCAGACAGTCAATCCTACAGGAGTCCATACGAAGGCAATTTCAGAATCATAGAAGGGGAGAACAATTTTCAGAGTTGTTTCCAAAGGCAGGATCTGTCTCACCATGAAGATGGGGTAGGCCTTGGGAGGGCGGAGTAGAGGGTGATGTCATTGCCAGTCTGTTTTTTTTTTAGATACAGAGTCTCACTTTATTGCCCTTGGTAGAGTGCCATGGTATCACAGCTTATAGCAACCTCCAACTCCTGGGCTTAGGCAATTCTCTTCCCTCTGCCTCCCTGAGTAGCTGGGACTACAGGCACCCACCACAACGCCCAGCTATTTTTTTGTTGCAGTTTGACTGGGGCTGGGTTTGAACCTACCACCCTCAGTATATGGGGCTGGCGCCCTACCCACTGAGCCACAGGTGCCACCCCTCATTGCCAGTCTAACTGCAAGTGGAGCTCCTCAAAATAAATGTCTACTCAATAGTTGGAAGTGAACATTGGGGCTCGGCGCCTGTAGCATAGCGATTACAGTGCAGACCATATACATACACCAAGGCTAGAGGGTTTGAACCCAGCCTGGGACAGCTAAACAACAACAGAAACTGCAATAAAAAATAGCCAATAGCCGAGCATTGTACTGGGTGCCTGTAGTCCCAGCTACTTGGGAGGCTGAGGCAAGAGAATCGCTTAAGCCCAAGAGTTTGAGGTTGGTTTGAGTTGTGATGCCATGGCACTCTACTGAGGGTGACATAGTGAGGCTCTGTCTCAAAAAAAAAAAAAAAAGGAAGTGAACATTGGACTCAAGATCAGCTGGAAATTTCTCATTAGAAGTGTAGTGCCCGCAAAGATGTATTCCTGAGTAGTCTTATGCAAAACAAACAACCACTAACATTGTGGAGTGATTTTACACAGTGACAGTAAGGGTTATGTCACCTATTACTATGTTAAGAAATAACCTCAAGGTCAGGCACAGTGGCTCATGCCTCCTAGCACTCTGGGAGGCCAAGACAGGAGAATACCTTGAGCTCAGGAGTTTGAGACCAGCCTGAGCAAGAGTGAGACCCCATCTCTGCTAAAAACAGAAAAATTACCCAGCAGTGGTGGTGGGCACCTGTAGTCACAGCTATTCTTGAGGCTGAGGCAGGAGGATCACTTGAACCCAGAAGCTTGAGGTTGCTGTGATCTAAGTTGATGCCATGGCACTCTAGCCTGGGCAACAGAGTGTAACAAAAAACGAGTCAAATAATCAGCTACAACATAAGGCAGGATAAGATAAATATCTACTCTCAAAACCTAGCAGTTTAAAATAACAATAAAATTTTATTATTTCACACAGTTTTAGCAAATTAGGAAACCAGAAGCAGCTTAGTTGAGTGGTTGTAGCTCAGAATGTCTAATGGGGCTCAAAATATCAGTGAGGGCTGCAGTCATCTGAAAGCTCAACTGGGATGGAGAATCCCCTTCCAGGTACCTCACTCACATGGCTGCTGTTACTAAGTATAGTCTCTTAACTCCCTGAAGACTGGACAGACACCCCCTCTTGGTCAAAGGGAATCCAGAGTCATGTTCTGAGGTAGTGAGAAGTAGAATTTCAGCATATTTGGGGCATAATTTACCCCATAACCATTTGATCCCAGAGCCTACACTCTTTAGCCACCATGACCCCTGCTTCTTGTTGAAGGCGTATGGGAGAGAAAAATGGTTCCCTCTGCTCTTCTAAATGCTTTTAGCTCATCTACAAATTAAATTGACACAATCAGATAAATAAAAGAAAACCATTTTAATTCTGCACATTTATACACAGGGGAGTTCCACAAAAAATAAGACTCAAAGAAAGGCCAGATGATGTGAGCTACAGAAAGAAATAAGGGTTTGTTTGGGTTTTTTTGGTGGGTGAGGTAAGGTGGAGACACATCATGAGAGGGGAAGGGGAGGAAATGGATGGCACATAAAGGTGACCTTATTTATTTTATTTTTTTATTTTTTGAGATAGAGTCTCCTTATGTCACCCTTGGTAGAGTGCTGTGGCATCACAGTTCACAGCAACCCCAAACTTTTGGGCTCAAGCAATTCTCTTGCCTCAGCCTCCCTAAGTAGCTGGGACCACAGGCACCCACCACAACACCCAGCAGTTTTTTGGTTGCAGTTGTCATTATTGTTTTTAGCAGGCCCAGGCCGGGCTTGAACCTACCACCTTCAGTATATGTGGCTGGTGCTCTACTCACTGACCTACAGGGGCTGAGCCGAGGTGGCCTTACTATGCAAAAAAGTCTCTTAGTTCATAAAAGTTGTTGATGGGGGAGGTGTGGTTGCTCAAGTCTGTCATCCCAGCACTTTAGGAGGCCAAGGCAGGAGGATCTCTTGAGATCAGGAGTTGGAGACCAGCCTGGCAACACAGGGAGACTCTGTCTCTAGGGGAAAAAAAGATTAGTTGGGCATGGCTCTGTGAGCCTGTAGTCCAGAGGTTCTCAACCTGTGGGTTGCGACCCCTTTGTAACAATGAAAATACATGGGGCATTAGGAAGATTGAGAACCACTGCTGTAGTCGTAGGTACTCAGGAGGTTGAGCTAGGAGGGCTGCTAAGGTGAGAGTGCTACAGGGTCCCCCACAGGGCTGGACAGAGACCCCCGATTCTCTGGGCCTCCGTGAGTTCAGAACTCAGACCCCTCATCTCTAGAAACAAACACCTCCACCCACTCTTCCAGCCACACCCTCTGGGCTCTAGTAAGGTCAGGAACAAAACAGCCTGAAAGGTTTTGGGTGGTTCCTCCTTGAGTAGGTAGCACACACCCTAATGCCTTGCCTGAGGCAAAAGCTGCAAGGGCAGCATTCCTGTGTTAATTTTAGGACTATTTTAGGACTATTTTCTGCTCTCAGACCTCTGGCCAATTGTGAGGCACTTCCCCAAGACCACCTGCCTGCAGGACAGGAGAAGCAGCGTTCAAACCCCCTAGACTGAAGACTGGGGGCTTCCCACTTGGATCCCCCTTCACTGCCAGAGGTTCTGCTCCCCCTCTTCTGTTTGCCCTCTTTTGGTTATCAAGCATCTCAATCTTTCTCCCTGTTGATAAACTATCCTGTTACTTTATCCATGTGGTCTGTGGTTTCATTCTTCTAACCTGAGACCCAGGACTGGCTTAGAGTGGAATTCCATCAACCAGAGGATCACTCGTGCCCAGGAGTTTGAGGCAGCATTATGCTCTCATGACTCCATTGCACTCCAGACTAGGTGATGGAGTGAGACCCCTGCCTCTAAAAAAGAGAATAAAAGCAAGAAAATTTAGCTAAAATGAAATACATCAATAAAATAAAATAATAAAGTCTCAAAGCAGCTCTTGTCCTGGTATAAGTACCTTTTTTCCCTTCTTGCTTTCTGTACCCTATAAAAACTGCCTTCACCCCGAGTTCAGGGCTCGTCCCAGGCTTGCATGCTGGGCGGGTCCAGACCGGTCTGTAATAAAATCTCACCTTATGCCCTTTACATCGGAGTGTGTCTTGAGTCTGTCCGTTTGGGCTAAGTTGGGAGGATTTCTCGGACCCAACAGTATCTTTACTAATGAAAATGAAATTTTCTTTTATAGATGTAAATTTCTCTTTCTGAGCAGAAATGTATATATTTTAGGTAGTGGAGGGGAAGGTGAAGAGCTTTCCCTATGTTGGCTGATTCTCAATTCCTGTTAGCTCTAAGTAATCAACGTGCCAGGGTGGCATGTTCTGGCCTCCTGCAATCATATTTTGGAGTGGTGAGTCCTGAGTCTAATAAACATGCTCTGAGGAGTAGCTGAGCAGGAGAGGGAGAGAGACTTGGGGGCAGGGAACCCCTCCACTAGACTGCCAGCTGCTCCTCAGCTCCCTGGCCTGTCCTTTGCTGCACCCTCTTTTCCTGAGATAATGGCTCAGAATGCCCCCCTCCCCAGGACAAATGCAGATTTTCTCCCTGTTGGAAATGCAGTATTTTGCCATGTATAATGGTCACTTTTTGCCCAAATTTTTGAGGGAAAAATAAGGATGCATGTTATACATGGGTAGTACTAGTTCTGTACCTATATAAGTGTTTTTAGTTATTTTATTTATGCTTGTGTATTTGTTGCAGGAAGACAAGGCCCAACGGAGAGAAAGAGCACCCAAATGCCACATTTATAAGAGGAAGGGCTTTATTTACCGGTCAGGAACTTTTGGCATAGAGGATTTCCAAATGGCCGCACTCCCCAACTGACTTGGTCTTTCCCTTTTTATTGACAGTCAAAAAGTTCCAACCCGCAGGTACCCTCCTATTGGCCAATTTGAATCAAGCAGGAGATGCTAGTCCAGCCCCTACAGAACTTCAGGATTTCACAGAACTTGGAAATTTCCAAGTTACAAATTCCCAAGAGCTGAGTCACCATGGAGAGGACCCTACAGGTGTATCCTGTGGTCTCCTTGAGAAGACCTGTTTTCCTAGACCTCATCCTTCTTGGGTATCCTCTCTCATGTTAAAGTATAACTCTAGAAAGCAATGACACTATCTGTATGCAAAATAATATCGTGAAATATGACAATTGCACCTTCTCCCCACTCCACTCCCTGACCACCTGCTCTCTAGGAAGGCCCTACAGGTGGGTGGGAACAGGAAATGAGAGGACACAGATGAGGGTGGGCTGGAAGGGGATAGTCTGGGGAAGTTGGTGCTCAGGTCATCCGGACCACTCTCTGTCTTTTTTTTTAGAGACAGAGTCTTACTCTGTCACCCTCAGTAGAGTGCTGTAACATCACAGTTCACAGCAATCTCCAGGTCTTGGGCTTAGGTGATTCTCTTGCCTCAGCCTCCTGAGTAGCTGGGATTACAGGCGCTGGCCACAACACCCGACTATTTTTTTTGCAGTTTGGCTGGTACCAGGTTTGAACCCACCACCCTTGGTATATGGAGCTGGCGCCCATATACCACTGAACCAGAGGCACCTCCCATCCAGCTGGTGCCCATATACGCACTGAGCCAGAGGCACCTCCCATCCAGACCACTCTCATCTGCCACCTGGGCTCACTCCTGCTTCTGTGCCCGTTCTGTGCCCAGGTGGCAGATGAGAGTGGTCAGTTCTGTGCCCGGCACCTCTCAAGACAGAAGGAGGCACACTGGGTGGCCACTTTAGCTCTCCTTTAAAACTTAAAATGAGGGTCAGAGACCAAAGCTCAGTGGTCAAGGTGCTGGCCATATACACCAAAGCAGGTGGATTTGAATCCAGCCTAGGCCTGCTAAACAACAATGACAACTGCAACAAAAAAAATAGCCAGGCATTGTGGGGAGCACCTGTAGTCCTAGCTACTTGGGAGGCTGAGGCAAGAGAATCAATTAAGCCCTCTAAATTGATTTAGAGGTTGCAGTGAGCTATAATGCCACAGCACTCTACTGAGGGTGACATAGTAAGACTCTGTCTCAAAAAAAAAAAAAAATTAAAATTAAAGTTATTTTCCCTGAAAGTTTGAGCCAAAATTGTGAATGTGGATTATCCACAGAAAAGTAGAGGTAGCAAGAGATTTCCCTCCTCCTTTTCCTTTCCTCAGAATTCTCTTGCCTCAGCCTCCCAAGTAGCTGGGACTACAGGTGCCCACCACAATGCCCAGCTATTTTTGTTGCAGTTATCATTGTTGTTTTAATTGGCCCATGCTTGGTTTGAACCCTCCAGCCTCAGGGTATGTGGCCTACTAAGCTATGGCCACTGCTGAAAAACTTTTCCTCTAACCTCTTAGGTTCAGAAAATAGGGGCTTGTGAATTAAACTAACAAGAGATAGATCAATAAGAGAAAAGGTAAAAATGTTTACTAATATTTGCATGCATGAGAGTTTAGAGAAAAGAAGTATCACTTAACGAAGTGGGGGCTTACATACCATTTTAACAAAGGAAAGCAGGTGACAGTGACCAGGAAATATAGGGGGGAGCGAGTGGGAAGCCAGTGTATTTCATCCTTGGCATATTTTGATTGGTTATTCAGAGAACTGCACATAAGACTAGCCCTGAAGAGCTGTCCTTTTGTAAATTTACATCATCTATTTTAGTAAGGTAAACAGTAAATTCAAAGCAAGGTTTTCCTGTGAGGCCCCTTTATCTGCCTAAAGATAGATAAAGATCTGACACCTTTCCAAGACAGAGATGACCAGTCAGTCACCCATTCTGACGCTGTTGCCTGGGAGACCTTATCTGCATAATGAGACAACCTTTGTTTGCAGTGCAGTCCCTCTGTTCACACTCCCATCGCCTTTTCACTACCTTCCAGGAGTCACTCTCCTATTTCTTTCTGTAACTTTGTTAACAGACAAGGAGGGTCAGGCTGCCTGTCACTGTTAGCCAGATGCAGAGACGGGGATCAAGCTTTGCCATCAGAAGGCCAGCGATTCTGGAGCACAGCAAGAGTAGTTCTGCTTCCATTGTATTTCTAATAGTTTTTGTAAGGGGATACAAGAAAGCAAACCTAGAAAATTTTAACTGTATCTGAAAGAATCATCAAAGAAAACAGCATAAAGGTAGCCTTTACTGTACGATGTAACAATATTTAACAACATAAATGTAGCCTTCACTCTAATAGCATAACAACATTTATTGTCTAAGTGTTACTACCACCCCTCCACCCCCCAGTCTTTTGAGATAAGCATCTTCACAACGTGGAGAAACCTTAACCAGATAACATGGAAAGTGTGGGGGTGAAGAATATGGGCTGAGCACACTAGGTCAGCTGTCCCGCTTCAGCTTAGCTTCTCAGACTCCATCTTATAGGCCAATTTTCTGGCTTCAGTTGTATCCTGTTTAAGCTTCTAGACCTCACTGGGTTATTGGGCACTCCCTTTCCTGTGATGTCACCATGGACAAAAATAAATTTGCATGCTTTTTCTCCGCTTCATCTCTCTGTTGCCATTTATCTGAGAATCCGTAAGTACTCAAATCTTCAGATTTTACTTCCCTTCACTCCTACAACAAACACACTTTTTATAAGGCATGTTTATGCAAACTCATCTCAGGGTCACCTGAGAGTCACTCTTCCTTTCCTGGCACGAGGCAGGAATCACCTCCACCAAGGGGTGGAGGATTCAGGCCCTGCTTTTAGGCAGATAGAGAGGACAGAGAATTCTTCCTGTGTCTGTTGATTCTTAATTGCTTTCAGTTCAAAATAATCAATATGCCCAAGGGCCACATTTTGGGGAGGAATATGCTGGATCCCTTCACTTACATTTGTCAGGGTCCCAGTTGGAAGCAGAGGTCACATTCAATATGGTGGTTGGAAGAGAGTTTAGTTAAGGGACCATTACAAAAGTGTGGGTAGAGGGGAGGGACACCACAAGCCATGTGCAGTTCCAGGGGCTGGTGACTGAGAAGCTGTCAATGCCACTAGACTTGCATGAGTGAGAGAAGGGAGTAGCCTTCAGAAGCTGCAGGCAGAAGAGCCACCCGACACAGGAAGGCTGTGACGCATCCTCTAGTGAAGGACCAGCTGCCCAGCTTCTGGCAGTGCCATCTGCTGAAAGCCTTCAACTTCAGTCCCTCAGGTATTGCCTCAGCTGCAGGCAGCTGTCTTGCCAAGGTCATGCCCTTTCCTAGTGCAGCCCACATGCATTGACTGACAGATCTGAGAATGTAAGGCTGAGAATCTTGCCCCAACACTACCAGGTAACTCTGAAGAGCCATTATAGCTCCAGATCTCCCAGTGGGGGCGGACAAGGTGGCCACTGGTCCTGCATCCATACCTGAAATTCCGCCCCCATTCCCAGCCTAATCTTGCTTCCTCATCTTTCCACAGGTGTCGAGACTATGAGCACTCCTGATGCACATCCTGTCTGCTGAACCCCAACTCACATGCTACTTCCTGGGCATATGGGTTGAATTGGGTGCACTCCAAACAGGAGATCCAAGCTGAAGCCTTGGAGAATATTCATGATGAAGTTCGTTATGGGCTATTCAAGGTTAAGGAAAAAGGCATGTTAAGAAGAACAGACTGCACACAGATGTCAAATACAGGAAAAGGTCAAGGACTAAGCTGGTTGTATTGACCAGAATTTCTTGGCTGAAAGTAAGATAAATTCAAGTAACACTGGTTTAAGCAAAAGGGTTGGGTCCCACAATAAAGAATTCCAGTGAGATTCCTAAAGGAATCTAGGTATGGTGGGCCCAGGGGCTCAACACATCATACGAAAACTCAATTCTAGACCTCTTGGCTCTTTTTCTGTATGCAAAAATCAGGGTTTTGTTCCCAGGGCAAAATGTGGAATTATTGGCTCGGCACCTGTGGCTCAAGTGGCTAAGGTGCCAGCCACGTACACCTAAGGTGGCGGGTTTGAATCCAGCCTGGGCCCATCAAACAACAATGATGGCTGCAACTGAAAAAAAATAGCCAGGTATTGTGGTGGGTGCCTGTGGTCCCAGCAACTTGGGAGGCGGAGGCAGGAGACTTGCTTGAGCCCAGGAGTTGGAGGTTGCTGTGAGCTATGCCATGGCACTCTACCCAGGGGGACAGCTTGAGGCTCTGTCTCAAAAAAAAAAAAATGTGGAATTATTATAGTGGAAACCAACAGGTTTTTGATACTTTTACATAGCCGCTCTTCATATCATGGCATCCAGCAACTCTGAACTCATGTCCTCCTAACCTCATGTCAAGCTGAAAACAGATTCTCTGTCTTTGCTACAGTTATGATAAAAGGCCAGGTAATGAACCATATTAGATGACTTGGATCATTTTTCTAATCAGGAACCAATTATTGTAGACAGGAGAACTCAATGCTTCAGTACCCCCATGAGCAGCATGTCTACCCTAAAAGACAAAGTTGGTGTTAGTCTCATCAGGTATTATGCTCACTAGAGGACTGGTTTCCCAAGGGAAATGTGAATTTTGTCATCAAAAGTTGGACAGAGAGGCTCGGCGTCCATAGCACAGTGGTTACTGCTCCAGCCACATACTGCTCAGAACCACCACGGCTGGTGTTCAAACCCAGCCTGGGCCAGCTGAACAATAACAATAACAAGTGCAACCAAAATAATAGTCTGGCATTGTGGTGGGCACCTGTAGTCCCAGCTACTTGGGAGGCTGAGACAAGAGAATCGCTTAAGCCTAAGAGTTGGAGGTTGCTGTGAGCTGTGATGCCACGGCACTCTACCCAGGGCGACATAGTGAGACTCTGTCTCAAAAAAAAAAAAAGTTGGACAGAGAAAAACAAATGTCTTCTACAAGAATTGAATAGCTATAGCATTCTTTATGAAACCCCTTGATAAACCATGCTTAGATATATAGGTCACGCATCTGGATAGCTGAGTCATTTGTGTACCTCTCCCCCAGCGTGTCTTGTCATCCGGGAGTCAACCCCTCTATTGTCCCAGTAACCCTGTTCATTCTGGGTTCTAGAGATAATGTCATCAGATCCACAATTGTTAAGCTTTGGGGAAGTAATGGGTTTCCCCCCACATGTAGTGATATTCTTGGAAGAATGATCGTGAGTACTAAAAATGAATCATTTGGCAAAGGAGGGTGAATTAGGAACATACAAATGACTTTCAGGATAACAGCACCTCCTCCCCCGGTAGGACTTGATGGAGATGGAATGTTCTGTGCTGTGGGTCTCATAAGTGATTCAGGCACTCACTGAACACAAGAGTTGTGTGACTGGCATGTGAGTAAGGCAATCACCAGCTCCATGTTATACAGATGTTATTTCAGAGGAGGAAGTGGAGAGAGAACACAGGAGGAAGCTGTGGGATATTGAAAAGACCAGAAGGAATGCTTGTGTTCTTTTTATAGCTAGGCTTGCTCATGTCTGCCAAAGGGTAACTTGGTAAGGAGTGGTGAGAGTTTACCAGTAACCTGTTATTGTCCATCCAACAACCACTCCCCTCCTTGCCATCAGGTGAGTTGAACCTGATTTCATATAGGTATGAGGCAGCCATGGCTTCAAGTAGGCTGGGTCTTCCCAGTACAGATGAAGCTGTGGTGTGGCATAGGCTGCTAGTGATCCCCCAATAACCATTGCTCCTCTTCTTTCTATAGTAATTGAAACTCCAGTTTGTAGCTGAACCCACTGCTGTGCAGAGTAAAGACATTTATCAGCTTCTGTTGCACCTGGGTAAGGCCACATGACTGGGATGTGCGGGGATTACTGCAATGAGAGTAATCAGATGTGATGCATACAATTTCTGGGAGAAAGGGACTTTGTCTTTTCTCTCCGTCTTTCCCTTCCTCTGTGCTGGAATGAGGACTAGAAGTCTGAATCTGGAACAGCCATCTCTGGGCTGTGAAGCAATGTGGAGGTGAAGATTATAAAGAATCTGAGTTCTTGAAGCTGCAGGTCCCCAACTGCAGAGCCAGACTTTCAAGTGTGAAAGAAATCAACTTCTGCTTTGTTTAGCTACTGTTAGATAAGGTTCTCTGTTTCTTTTAGAAAGGGCAGTTCTGGGTGGCACTGTGGCTCAGTGAATAGGGTGCTGGCCCCATATACTGTGGGTGGTGGGTTCAAACCCAGCCCCAGCCAAACTACAACAACAACAACAACAACAATAGCTGGCATTGTGGCAGGCACCTGTCGTGAGGCTGAGGCAGGAGAATCGCTTGAGCCCAAGAGCTGGAGGTTGCTGTGAGCTGTGATGCCACAGCCCTCTACCAAGGGTGACAAAGTGAGACTCTGTCTTATAAAAAAAAAAAAGAAAGAAACAAAGAAAAGGCCATTCCTACTTAGACACACTCTAATTTCTTGCTTCTCTTGAAAGATGAGTTTAGCACTGGGCATGTGAAGTTATCCTGAACAAGGAGATACAGAGACATCTGATGGGATGCTTGCAATGTTTCCTCCGTCTTAAAGAGTGAGACAAAACCAGGATCTTTTACTTGGTCTGTCTCTGGGGATGGTTTTTTTGCAAAGGACACTGAAAACTGCAACAGCAGATTGGAGATGCTGAGAGGACCCAGCCCAAAGCTGGGCAGAGGCCAGATAGCTAGTGGGGAAGAATCTGTATCCTTGGTGACACTATTGGGCCGTTCTACAGAGTCATCTCACATCCAGACCTCCTGTTTCAGGAAACAAGTTTGCTTTTTTGTTTGTTTGTTTTTTGAGACAGAGTCTCAAGCTGTCACCCTTGTTAGAGTGCCGTGGCGTCACAGCTCATAGCAACCTCAAACTTTTGGGCTTAAGTGATTCTCTTGCCTCAGCCTCCCAAGTAGCTGGGACTACAGGCGCCCGCCACGTTGCCCAGCTATTTTTTTGTTGTAGTTGTCACTGTTGTTTGGCAGGCCAGGGTCAGGTTCGAACTCGCCAGCCCCAGTGTATGTGGCCGGCGCCCTAACTGCTGAGATACAGGTGCCAAGCCAAGACATAAGTTGTTTTAAAACTACTTTTCTGGGATGGGCTTGATGGCTCATGCACTCAAGCCCAAGAGTTTGAGGTTGCTGTAAGCTGTGATGCCATGGCACTCTACCTGGGGTGACAAAGTGAGGCTGTCTCAAAAACAAAACTGCTTTCCTTCCTGTTTCTCTCTTTTTCTCTCTCTAGGAAACATTCTTACGGATATGTCAGGTGGTCAGTCCTACCTTCCTTTCTAGATCCAGACCAGTAAGTCAGGGCATAAAGAAGAGTAATTACAACAGAATGATACTGCCAGCTGACACAGATTGAGTATTTACTGAGCATGCTCTGTGTTGAGTGCTGTGCACGAATTTTATCCCACTTTCTTCCCCTTGAAGTTCTAAGCACTGTTATCCTTTTGTTTCCTGGTTGAGGAAACAGAGAGCTAGGAAAGGTAAGTAGTGCATCTTTTTTCTCTATCTTCTAAGTCTTCGCTAGGGCACCTGTAATAAACTGATTAACAAGAGAAAAACACTTAAATTTATCTAATATAAGTTTTACGTAACTCAGGCGTTCATAAGGAAATGGAGACCAATGAGGTGACTAAGCGTGAATAGGATGGGTGGGAAAATGTGAGAGGACACACACAACAAGGTACGAGCTCAGAGCAGGGCGCTGAGGGAAACGGCCGGCCTGCATCTTCACCCTCTTTAGGACTTGGGGGGAAGGAAGCTCCTTTCCTCCATGTATAGGGAGGCCCCTCTCACCCGAGGGCCTCAGGACCTGCTTCAGGGGAAGGTCAGAAAATCCTCCCTGCATCTGCGTTTCACACATTCCTTCAGCTGGAAATAGTCAACATGCCAAGGGACCACCTTTGGGGCTAGCATGTCGTGAACCCTGTCAGCAGCTGGCTCAAGTTCTCTTAGCTACTAAATGGCAGGGCTGGGATTCAGAGGCAGCGAGGCAGCGTGGCCCAGGGCTCAAGGGCGCCCTCTGGGCTCTGGGCTCATGGGCTCATGGGCCCCAGTGTCTGCACCTCTCTGGGGTCTCAGCCTTTAGATGAGAAAGGAGAGTGCTAGACTGACTCCGGCTCAGCTGGGTAAAGCCCCGTTCCCTCCTGAACACTGGCCTTTAGAGCACACTCAGGGGGCCTCCCTTCTCGGATCACATGTTCTTTCGAATCTTTTACAGGGTGAGGTCTGGGGTGGCAAATTTTCATTTTGAAATAAGCTAGTAGAAAACTTACAGGAATATACCAGAAACAATCCCTCAACACCTTTCATCCAGAGCCTTTATTAATTAGTATTTGACCACATTTGCTTGGGGATGGGAGGGGGACAGAGGGAGAGAGGAGGAGGAGAGAAGGCAGGCGGAAAGAGAGAAAGTGCTCTGCTATCCCTAAATATTTTCGTGTGTATTTCCTAAGCACAAGTCTCCTTGTATAAAGATAATACAATTACCCAAATCAGGAAATTAACATTGAGGCAAACATCACCATCCTATCCAGGGTCCCTTTCAAATGGAGCTGCCTGCCTTCAGCAATGCCCTTCATTAGCACTCTTTCCTTTCTGGTTTAGCATCAAATCCAGGGCCACACATAGTTTTCCCGCCTTTTCAATCCCTTTGGATTGGAAGCAACTCCTTAGTCTTCCTGTAATTTTCATGACCTTGACAGTTTGGCGGAACATAGGCCATTACTGTGGTAAACCGTCCCTCCATTTGGGTTTGTCTGACGTTTCTTCATGATTAGATTAGATTCAGGCTAGACACATTCTGGGCACAAACATACAGAAGTGATATGTTTTTCTTGGTGCATGGTATCAGAAGGCACACATCAGTTTGCCCTGGAATAGGAGATATTAAGTTTACTCACTTTGAAAGAGACTTAGAGACTCTGAATATCGTTTGCAGAGACTCTGAATACTGGCGCCTCAACAAATTGTTACTCATTTTTGTAGCACCCACTGACAGTTCCTGACCAGATCAGTTATTAAATGCCAAGTGCCTTGAATCTTTTTTTTTTTTGGAGACAGCGTCTCATTTTATCACCCTCAGTAGAGTGCCATGGTGTCACAGCTCACAGCAACCTCAAATTCTAGGGCTTAAGTGATTCTCTTGCCTTAGCCTCCCAAGTAGCTGGGACTACAGGTGCCTGCCACAATGCCCAGCTATTTTTTGGTTGTGATTGTCATTGTTGTTTAGCTGGCCCGGGCCGGGTTTGATCCTGCCAGCCTGGGTGTATGTGGCCGGTGCCCTACCCACTGAGCTACAGGCGCCACTGAAGTGCCCTGAATCTTAAGTATCAAGCGAAAGCTGATGTACCCACAAGGAGAAGAGCTACTCTCTGAGCAGGCCACACCCCAGAGTAGGGCTCCTCTGCCAGGTAATAGTGGTGAGAACCTTGGCCGGGACCGTGTTGTACAGGGTGCCAGGCCCCTTTGGGGCTGCTCTCCTAGCCACCTCTCTCCTCCCCTGGCATCCTTGGACTTGGGCTTGAGAGCAGCCTCCCCTCAGGAAAACTGATGAGGTGTCCACTTTGGAGTCTCCATTTGGCTCTTTTCCTAGTCTCTGTCTCAAATTTTCTCAACAGAGTAGGATTTTTCAAGATAGGAACTGATGCTTCTGCCTGGCAGCATTCCCTGTGACGGCCAACCCTTTCCCCGCTCTGATCAGCTGGCCCATCTGCTTTTGTTATTTCAGGGAAGGCTGCTATCATGGAATGCAGAGGATAAGGGGGGTAATTCTGAGGCTTTTGTGTTGTCAAAGTCATATGTATTTTTACAATTTAGAATAACATACAGTGAAAGAGAAAGGTGATCTCATTCCTTGTACTCTTTGCCACCTATAAAGTTCCCTACAGCCTGGGGAGAAAGTGTGAGAAGCAGAGGAAAGAAAACGAGGCTGGCCCTGCCTGCTGGAGGGGGCGAGACCCCCACATTGCTTGGGGAACCTGATAACAGGGGCTTGTACCCCCATTCTGGGGAGAATCCAGGGGATTTGCAAGGGGCCAAAGATCAGGACAGGCCTGGGCAATTCAGTGAAGAGGCATTGCTGTCACAGAGAGAGCTGGCACGCTGAAGGCACTATGGTTAGACATGAAGGGGACGTTCCACAGCTGGCAGGATGAGGAGAGAATAGGGCGTGCCTGTGGATAGCAGGGGGGAGCTGGAGAGAGGACAACAGTGCGTCCCACACACATCACCTCAGCACTGGCATCTATTGCTGGGCAACTCACCATCCAAAGTGGCTGCTGGAGCGCCAACCATCACAACCAAGTTACAGGTGGGCATGAAGAAAAAGCAGGGGAGGACAAAACAGCCTTCTGGTCAGATGAATCAGTATTCTTTAAGTGACCTTCCTGGAAATCCCACACAAAACTTCCACTCTTCAGTTCATTGGCCAGAATGAGGGCCACACTATCTACAAAGGAAGCAGGGAAGTGTGGTCTCCTGGCTTAGCACTGGGTTGAAAATTGGGTCCCATGCTATGTAGGAAGGGGAAAATGGATATTGGATGGCATACAGCAAGCCGCCCTTTTTTCTGTTCGTACATTTTCTTTCTCTCTCTCCTTTCCACCTCTCAGGGTCTCATTTCTTCCTCTCTTTCTCTGAGTTCCAGCCTCAGTTTACAGTACCTGAAACAGCTATGATCCTCCTAGGCCTGGTGTATATCCATCTCTCCATACAAAGGGACATGGTTCCCACCCCATTATGGGTACTTGGTAGAACATGCCGCTGTCATTGTGGCTGCCTTGCCCACATGTCGTCAGTTTCATGTGGTTGCAATAGATATGCTTCCTTTCTGATTCTGATTAAAGTTGTAGCCCATCTCCTATTGCCCATTGTGTCTGTTGGTCTGTGTGTGGACACATGCCAAGGGACCCACCCCATCACCTCCAGTAAGGTGACCAGACAGCCCCCTGAGCCAGAGCCGTCTTTGATACCAAAAGCCTGCAACATGGGTATGCTGGAAAATGCTGGGATCTCCCTTTTGCTAAGGGACAGGGAGCAGAGAGAAAGAAATTGAC
The DNA here is from genome assembly GCA_963575145.1 of Galago senegalensis. Classification (NCBI taxonomy): domain Eukaryota; kingdom Metazoa; phylum Chordata; class Mammalia; order Primates; family Galagidae; genus Galago; species Galago senegalensis. The sequence goes on from CAUYTI010045881.1 coordinate 27,603, forward strand.
ACTTAAGTGACGATCACATACTAAGTCTTGGGCTAATGATTCTCAAAGGTGATGTCCTGTGCTTTTCTCTTCCACCAAAACTGTGAGGTAGGCATGTACTTCTCATAGTCTGGGCTCCGGCCAAAGCAGAGCCAGAGACAGAACTTGGGTACAGGTAGTTTATGTGGGCGGTGATGCCAGAAAAGACAAGTGAGGAGGTGGTGTGTTGGGGGTGTCTGATAACTGGCTCTCTCCCCATCAACAACTACAACCCAATTGACAGCATGCAGTGATTTCTGTGGTGTAAATATAACACTATGACTAACTTTAAGTCAGCATCATAAGAAAGAAAGTGTTATCTCTGAGGACGATGATGACAATGACAATGGCAATAATTTTAGTTCATTTGTGCAGACGCTTCTACTTACTCCCCAAATTTATTGTTTCTTTGCAGTCAGGTTAATCTGGTCTTTCAATCTTGTCTTAAATCACTGTGTATTGCAGAAATTCTTCATGGTTTCAGGCATGTGGCTATAGACACTTTCCTAATAACAATATCATCAAATTCAAAGAAGGAAGGAAAGGAAATATAGGTGGTGCATTACCAGGCTGGCCACAGCTTCACAACAAAACATACCAGCTTATTTGTTCATGTGGGACATTTGCAGAGAGGCAGTGAGGAATTCTTAGGCCTCAGAAGAATCCATCAGAGGAACAACACATAGGGAATTTGACTGTGGGCTCATTCACTGCCATGTTGGTCAATTTTTGCCCCCTGGAACAATGACTCATTAAATTTCTGGGTTGTTATCTCCACCCAAGCAGCCATGGAGGAAGCATGATGCACCTCCTGGGCCTGGGTGTAGGGGAAGAAGCCAGAGCCTCGATGGGCTGGGGCAGTGCTGGGACCCAGAGCAGGCATGACAGAGGCCACATGAAGGCTTTGCCTTTGCTCCAAGGGAGATGGAGACTGCTATGGCAATTTGGACATGGAGGCCTAGAATATGGGCATCAACTTTTCTCTGATGAGAAGGACATTTTATTTTCTCCAGGACAGCATACGCCCAAGCCACCCAAGAACCATCCATTTTTATTGGGAGATGTTTTAGTTCAGATTGCGTAAAAGATAAAGCTTAGAATTATGGAACTGACCGAATATGTGGGGGACCATAAATTGGGTCCCATGCAGTTTGAATATCCAAGGATGTTTGAGAAATGATACGTGCTCATTGAACTGAGTTTTGTTTTTGTTATTTTTTTAGCGACAGAGTCTCACTTTGTCACCCTTGGTAGAGTGCTATGGCATCACAGCTGACAGCAACCTCTAGCTCTTGGGCTTAGGCAATTCTCTTGCTTCAGCCTCCCAAGTAGCTGGGACCACAGGTGCCTGCCATAACGCCCGGCTATTTGAACCGAGTTTTGAGGGGAGAAATCTGGGGCTCCTGTCTGTTGAGCAGGGAATGTGAGCTGAGGGGTACGGAATTACACAGATGATGGAAGTGGGTTGGGGGGAGGAGAGAAATTTGCAGGGAAGGCAGAGAGGCTTTTAGAGTTTCCAGAAGTTCAATCTGGACTGTGCTATAAATGCCCTGTCTCACTTTCCTTGAGATCTTTAGCCACAGCTACCTTACTTCCTAATATGTTGCAGAATTAATCCATTCAGGGCAGTGGCATCAGCCCAAGTGTTGAGTTCAGCCTCAAGGTAGGCACGGGGCAAGCTGAGGATCACATTGAGCTATCTGTTTTACCTGGGTTTCATCAGGTGCCAGCTTTTCTCCCAAATTGGTCAAGCTCTTGATTTCTTGACTCTGGCTTTCTTCAACAGAAAAGGAATTGAGGATGGGGCTTGGGAACTGGGTAGGAACTAAGGCATTTGCAATGAACAGGAAGACCCACAGTGAACTTCAACAGGAAGCATCTGTCTAGGATGCCACTGCTACCACCACCAGGAAGGAATTAACCCCCCTGTGGCTTTGCCTCACTCCTACAGGTTTACAGCCCAATTAGCTCGCCCAGGCAGAAGTATCTATCTCCTGCTTTCAAGGGAAACCAGAGAACTACGGTGAGAGCCAGGGAACTGTGTTTCAAACCCTACTACACGTGGGGAAGGAGGGAGTGGATTCTGCTTGTAATTCTACTTGGAGAAGGATTTCTTCTTTTTCTATTGTCTATAAGATTTGACATGATCTTTTTTTTTTGAAATTATCTTCTATTTTTATTTATAAATATTAGTTGTCTATTTTTTGAGACTTTGGAAAAATAAAATAAAAAGTATCTAGCCCCCCCCCAAGAAAAAAAAGAAAAGAAAAGAAAGAAAGAACAAGAAGTAGGAGAACATCACCATTAAAGGTGTAGCCTCGGGAATCAGATGGCTTGGATATGAAGTCAAGCTCAGCCATTGGCTAGCTTGGTGTGCTTGGTAAACTCACTTAACTTCTCTGCTTTTCAGTCTCCTCACTAATGAAATGAGGCAAAATGAATCCCTACTTTAAGGTATCATTAAGTGATTAGAGCCCTCAGAATTTTTTTTTTTTTGAGACAGAGCCTCAAGCTATCTATCCTCCTGGGTAGAGTGCTGTGGCATCACAGCTCACAGCAACCTCCAACGCCTGGGCTCAAGCGAGTCTCCTGCCTCTGCCTCCCAAGTAGCTGGGACCACAGGCGCCGGCCACAACGCCTGGCTATTTTTTGGTTGCAGCTGTCATTGTTGTTTGGCGGGCCCCGCTGGATCTGAACCCACCACCTTAGTTGTATGTCACTGGCGCCTTAGCCACTTGAGCCACAGGTGCTGAGCCAGAGCCCTCAGAATATTAATAGGGTCAAAAATTGTTGGTAGCTTGAATTCCCATTTCCCATGGCTGCCATAACAAATTACCACAAACTGGGTGGTGTAAGACAACAGAAATTTATTCTCCCAGTGTCTGGAAGCTAGAAGTTGGGAATCAAGGTGCTAGGAGATGGACTCTGTCTAGAGCCTCTAGGGGGAACCTTGTTCCTTGCCTCTTCCAGCTTCTGGTGGACCCTGGCATTCCTCGGCTGGTGGCCACATGATGCCACTCTCCACCTCTGTCTTCACATTGCTTTCCCTCCTCTGTTTTCTTCTCCCCTCTTTCTTGTAGGGAAGCTTGTCATTCATTTTAAGGCTCACCCAGATAATCCAGGATGATCTCATTTTGAGATCCCAGCTTAATCCCACCTGCCAATACCCTTTCTTCAAATAAGGTCATATTAGTAGATTTTAGGGGGACATATTTTAGGGAGCCAATACTCAAAACTCTTTTTGCTTTCTCCCCAACTGAAAAAAATGGTTGACTGCCAGATTATCAAGCCAATAGAGCCCTCATTTGTGTGTTCTGTTGGTAATCCTGTGGGAATTAGGAGCTGGGGAGGGGGTGGTTAGCATGGCCTGAGCCAGGAGCACGAACCTACCTCATCGACGCACCAGAGGCCGGAAGGGTGTTTGGAGCGCCACTAAGAAAGACCCCAAAGAACCAAAGGTGGACAAATGGTAGCTTGCTCAAACATACCACTCCCTACCTTGAGGCCCACACTGTCAGCTTTATAAGGAGCTGGGTAATTGGAGACTTCCCAACCTGAGCTAAGATGACTGAAGGGCTTAAGGTCGTATAATGACTTCTGAGACATCCTCAGTGGTAAAATGTCAGTCACCACAAGCGCTCTCATGCAGCAAAAAACTTTACTGCTGTGCAAAGCCAGCCCCGTGTGCTGCGAGAATGATTCTTCTTGGAAGTGCCTGGCAGAAAAGGGGGAAGGCAAAGTCCAAAGGCCCAGAGTTTGTTCTGTTTGTACTGTGCTGGGCAGTGGCATGAGAGAGAAACCTGGAAATTTTTTAGTAAAAATTCAGGGGTAATTAGGAGTAGCTGCCTTTTTTTTTTTTTTTTTTTTTGTATTATCAAGACCCATGCTGCCTTTGACACACAGACAACACTGTTCTACCTACAGGTGGCAACCTTTGTTTTTGTGTCTTTTTTCCCTCTGTTTCTGTGTTTGTGTGTATATTTTCTTGGTAAGAATATCGTAATATCATTTTTTATCTTCCAGAATAAAAAACCACATCTCCCACTCAGTCCAGCTCCCACCCAACTCACCCCTTAGAAGCAGACTCTAAGACAAGGATTTCAGTACAAGTTGTGGATTTGGGAGGTGGGAAGGAAGGGAGTAGGAGGGGGTGAGACGGACAAGAAGGAGCCAATCATGTGTAGCTGGGTGGGTTCTCCCTGTGGACAGCTAGGTCTCAGTCTCGCTAGGGATCTTTGGAAAATGGTGCAGACTGTGGCTCAGAGTGAAGCCACCCCACGGGCGAGGAAGCTGGTACTTACCCTCCCATCCTCAGTCCTTACTGTAGCTCAACGTCCCAACATGTATGTCAGGAGAGAAAGCCCTCGGCCTCACAGCTTCAGACTCTGTCTCAAAAAGAAAAATAAAAAAGTCAGACTGCTTGGGGAAAGGACTGTGCCTTCACACCCTTGAAAATATGGAGAGCAAAGGAGAGGGGTTCGATTCAAAAGGCTTCTTAAGTAGAGCTAGCCTCAAGCATGATCTAGGCATTAATCCTAACTTAATCCCACGTCACATAAGAATTCTGCCGAGTGTAAAGGTCTTCAAACGTATTATTCTTTGAATCCCAATCTCCTTTTGGCGCTGTGATGCCAGCTGTCTCAGCCCAGAGTCTCTAGAAAACATAGCCAGAGGCAAGTGATTATACACCAATGTTTTATTGGGACGTGCAATCCCAAGGCCGCTGAAGTGCGGGAAAATGGGATTGTGATCAGGAATGAATGACAGCAGATGTGAGACATACATGCTGAGTTGGCAAGAAGAGCCACCGACCACACCACCTGTTTACTGTCCTCCGATAGGCTGCACGACCATCTCCGGACTGCGCTCATCAGGACACGGGAAGAATTCATCCCTCCAAATAAATTGTCCACTTTTATCCTTGTTTCCCAGAGTGCAGTCTTCAACACTGGCCCAAATATATTCTCAGGATTAATTCTGCTGACAGGGTTGAGCCTAATCTTTCTCCCCTACTGCAAAATCCCATTGTAATAGTCCCCTGAATCAAGTGAACCTCACCTGAGTGTCAGAAAAATTTTTCTTTGACAGTGATCAGACCACACAGAAGCATTGGCCCCAGTGAGTTCAACCTGCATGAGAAATCTTGACACACTAACTTAAACCCATTTCTGGACTCTGAGTCATAATTAAAGGCTACCTTTTTTTTTTTTTTTTGAGAAGGAGTCTCACTATGTCATCCTCTGTAGAGTGCTGTGTAATCACAGCTCACAGCAACCTCCAACTCTTAGGCTTAAGCAATTCCCTTGCCTCAGCCTCCCAAGTAGCTGGGACTACAGGTGCCCACCACAATGCCCAGCTATTTTTTTGTTGTAGTTGTTATGTTTGCTTAGCAGGCCCAGGCTGGGTTTGAACCTGCCAGCCTCAGTGTATGTGGCCAGCACCCTAGTCACTGAGCTATGGACACCCCCTCCTTTTTTAAACAGATCATGCTCTGCTGCCCAGGTAGAGTGCAGTGCATCATCATAGCTCACAGCAACCTCAAACTCCTGGGCTCAAGTGATCCTCTTGCCTCAGCCTCCCAAGTAGCTGGGACTACAGATGCCTGCCATAATGCCCAATTAATTTTTCTATTTTTTGTAGAGATGGGGTCTCACTCTTGCTCAGGATGCTCTCAAACTCCTGGCTTCAATCCTCCCACCTCAGCCTCCCAAAGTACTAGGATTACAGGTAGGAGCCACTCCACCTCACCTAGTGAAATAACTTAGGAGACCTAGAAAAATAGAGTCGGATCCCCACTTAGGTTAATTAATTGGTAATTTATTTTACCTACCACAGGGGCTGCTGCTCCGAGAGACAATCAGCAGCCCAGGTGTGAGGGTGAGTTGCCTTTTATAGGCTTTGGGCAACCATATTACAGAAGCAAACGTGGCTGGTTAAGAGGGGATTACAATTCAGGTAGTCATGGATACAGCAATGGAACAATAATTAATACAGCTTTGGTTGACAATGGATACATCTCATATCACAATGGTTATGGTTATACAGCAGTAATTAATCAAGTCTTGGTGAGTTTTCCACCATTGTTCATCTACTGAGAACTTGGGGGTTTTGTGAAACTTGGGACTTTTCTTCCTTGTACCTGAAGCTTGTTCTTGGCAACCCTAGGGGGAAGAAGGAGACCTGGGAAGGTGGCTGGGAAGCACGTTCTCGGCCACCCTGGGGGGAGGAGGGACTTGCCTTGTTCCTGGAGTTGACTCTGGGGGGAGGAGGGAAGAGGAGGGAAATGGGCTAGAGAGGGGGACAGGATAACAGGAGTGGGCAGGGGAAAGAGGGCTGGGTTACAACACTAGTACCATTTTAAAATCCATTTTTCAGAAAAGAAACCCAGACACCAAGAGTTTAAATTAACTCAAGATCCACTCAGCAAGTAACTACCAGAGCCTAAATCTGAACATGGTGCACTAACTTCACAGCTGCTATCTAACCATTAACACTTAATAGACACAAACCAACACAATGGCCCACAGAAAGTATATCCTGGCTCCACCCGGGAGCAGCCGCATGTCTGAGGTCAAGGAAGGCAGTCTTTGTGGCCTGAGTTTGTTCATCTGTACATTGCAACATTTGCAACATTGGTCTGCAAAATGAGCAGACAGCAACATTTGAAATGAATCACAGAAAGTGCTTACCTCAGTGAATCAATTTTATATATCATTAATATTATTATCAATTCCCATTAAATATTTTCTTTTACCTGAAACAGTGCTTATTGAATTAAAGGCAATTTCTTGATGCAAAGAATCAACACTGAACTTCAAGCTTTAATTTTGGTCACTATTTATTTATTTATTTATATAATTTACTTTGTCACTGTTGGTAGAGTGCTATGGTATCAGAGCTCACAGCAACCTCAAACTCCTGGGCTTACGCGATTCTTTTTTTTTTTTTTTTTTTTTTGAGACAGAGCCTCAAGCTGTCCCCCTGGGTAGAGTGCCATGGCATCAAGCTAACAGCAAGCTCCAACTCCTGGGCTCAAGCAAGTGTACTGGCCTCTGCATCCCAAGTAGCTGGGACTACAGGCACCCGCCACAACGCCTGGCTATTCTTTGGTTGCAGCCATCATTGTTGTTTGGCGGGCCCAGGCTGGATTTGAACCTGCCACCTTAGGTGTATGTGGCTGGCGCCTTAGCCACTTGAGCCACAGGCGCTGAGCCAAGGCTTGAGCCATTCTCTTGCCACAGCCTCCCAATTAGCTGGAACTACAGATGCCTGCCATACGCCTGGCTATTTTACAGACAAGGTCTCTCTCTGGCTCAAGCTGGTCTCAAACTTCTGAGCTCAGGCAATTCACCCACCTTGGCCTCCCAGAGTGCTAGGATTACAGGCGTGAGCCACCTTGCCCAGCCGATTTTGGTCACATTTACCTCCCCCAAATGTGTAGTACACCCATATACAAAGTGCAGGAGAGATTAGTAACAGTGTGTGCGGTAACCCTATATCCTTCCTGTGAAATCCAACTTTAGTGAGCTGGGAGGCCCCAGGGACTGAAGAGAGATGTTTGCATAATTGCTAATCATTCACCGGAATAAAATAAACCTTTGCAGGAGACCTCATCCTTATAGTAGATTATTATAATGCTTAAGCGAAATCTCTGGCTTTAAAAATGTCTTATAAATTTGGTTTGAACACTGCCATTAGGTTTAATATCATCTTATTTTTCTGTTTTATGAATCATGTCAGTTTTTCTCTGGAGCTTGAAAGAACTGCTGTCCATTAACAGAAGAAAAAGTCGTTAAGCAGGTCGCCTGGTTGAATGACAGGGAGAGGCTTCCCTCTGGTTTGGGGTTTGTTTTACATGCTCATCTGGGTGTGGGACACGGAGGTACTACTCCCACAGCTGACCCTCAGCCCTGCCCCCTCTTGAAACCCTCCTGAGGCTGTTTCCAGAATGTTCCTTATCAGAATACCCATCACTCTCCTCTGTCTCCTCTGTCTGTGGCCGCTGATTTCTAGCATAGCCACACATCAATAGTTCATTGATTGACTCGGTAGAAAAAGGAAAGGTTCCACAAAACTAAATTGTTCGGCTAAATGGAGCTTATCCTTGCAAGCAACACATTTAAAATTTTTAATCATATTTGAAAGAAATGTTTCCTGGAGGTATGTGCCCTAGTCAGAAATAATTTGGCTGTGGGTGACAAAGACCTGCTCAGACTAGCTTAAGCAAAATGGAGGATTTATGGAGCAGATCTAGGGATGTCTCGTGGGATCCAAAGGCAAAAAATGGCCAAGGAGTCCTAAGGAGCCGGCCAGTTAGGAATAAGATAGTCATTGGTCCAACTCATATTCTTGGGGAATATGTAGACACTGATCTCTGATTCCTCATTAGCAAACTTAAGGGTGTTCCAAAAGTTACCTCTAAAGTCAGCAGACATAGGGGAAATGGGAAACTGTAGCTAAATGTACCTTTATTTCCAAAATATTCATTACAAATATTCATTCCAAAATATTTACAAACCATTCTCTGTGTGTTGGCCACCTCTTCGTAAAATTTGTAATGAATTTGTTGTAAGTTAAGGCATATTTAGCTACAGTTTCTCAGTTTCCCTACGTATGGTGACTTTAGGGACAATTTTTGGAACACCCTGTATAATAGACATAAGTTAGGATCCTAGTCAGTCATCAAGGAGCCAGAAAGCATGCTTGGGCGCCAGCTCTGGCTTTAACAAATACTGTACAATTCAACATTTGTTAGTGGTTCTCAGGCAAAGAGGGGTGAAGCTCCCCTATACACCAAGTGAAAATTAGGTAATAGGTTAGGGGCTGGACTCATGTCTGCAATCCTAGCACTCTGGGAGGCCAAGGTGGGTAGATCACCTGAGTTCAGGAGTTTGAGACCAGCCTGAGCAAGAATGAAACCTTGTCTCTATTAAAAATAGAAAAATTATCCAGGCATTGTGGCAGGTGCCTGTAATCCCAGCTTCCTGGGAGGCTTAGACAAGAACATTGCTTAAGCCCAAGAGTTTGAGGTCACGGTGAACTATGGTGCCAAAGCACTCTCGCCTGGGGCAACAGAGTGAAACTGTCTCAAAAAAAAGGAAATAGAGGTGATTGGAGGGATCACTTCTATGGTTTATCTTACAAGAGTACAAGTGAATCTAAGAGTAAAATATAAACATCTTAACACAATAACTAAGAAAATGACATAAAGGCTATGTTAACCAGTTTGATGAAAGTATTTCAAATTGTATATGAAAACACCACACTGTACCCCATCATTGCATTAATGCACACAGCTATCATTTAATA
>CAUYTI010045882.1:0-16720 GCA_963575145.1 Galago senegalensis
AAAAACAAGCTTATAAATAATATCTAGATTTCTTTGATTGTCCTAGCTTAACTCAAATCTGATCTTTCAGAAAAGAAACTTAAACATGGTTGACTACTATAGGTAATACGAAGTCTTATGAGAAAAACGTTTAATATTCCACCTTGAAGATGATTATATCAACAGTGGACATGTTATAAAATAATTGATTAATATGAAAGTGGATGTAAATATTGGTTTACTCAACCTTTGTCTTACAGTTTAGTAAATGGGGACAGGAAATTCAATAAAAGGTCAGAAAGGATAAAAAAAAAAAAAAAAAAAAAAAACAAAGTAAAGATGTCCTGATGGAAAGACAAGAGGAGCCTGGGGCATTGAACATTTTGAGAACTTGGTGAACGAGTGCTGGAAACAGAACCCCTATACTCCCTGGTATATGAAGAAAATAAGTTTCTATTCAGTGGAGCCACAAGGTACAAGCACCAGATTTCTACTAAATGTAGCCAGGCACACATTGTGACTGATACAACAGCTTATTCAAACAGTGGAAGCCAAAGATCATCAAACAGCTTGTGAAATACAGTTAATCCATATTAATGCCTTCCTTCTGCCACTTGATGATGTATAATTGATTACGGGGGCACTGCTCAAGTAACTTGAGTGGGGGTTGAAAGGAAGCAAATGAGAGTAATGCCTAAGGATGTGTTTAAGCATAACTTCTAGCAATATGGAGTAATCATCTATTGCTGGGCAACAGAAAGGTTTCAATGCAGTGTTTTATTTTGCATATGATATACCACATAATTCAATCAGTCTGCTAGGGAACAGTGACCACAAGCAGAAATGTGTAAATGTGGCTGCAGACCTCAAGAGCATCAGAGACGGATTCATCATGTACTTTTCCAGGCACACACACACACACAGAGACATATACAACACATTTGGTATCTCAATGTGTGTGTCTGTACATGTAGATTAACCTATGTGTTTATTACTGAAATTAAGAATATCCTTGTCATTAAGAACACAACAAACCTGGGGAAGACTTCTTGGCTTAAAATTACATTTATGCCGCTTACTAGCAGCATGTTTTCATCTTTGGGCCTCAGTTTTCTCATCTGCAAGATGGATAAAATAGAATCTACCTCATAGGATTCTTATAAGGAAGAGTTAATTAATATAAAGTATACAGGGCAGGTTTTGGCACAGTTATGTAAGTATTAACTCTTGTTATTCTTTTTTTCTATGCCGTAGAAGTAAAAATGTTCTCACTTGTGCATGTATATACAAATAACATTGGATATATAAACACATACATATATTCATACATCTATACATCCAGTTCTATACAGATAAGTGAAAAATCGATAGCCCATACACATATAAATATACAAGGTATCCATAAAGTTCATGTGTAACTTAAAATTTAGAACTAATTTAAATTTCCCAGGAACTTTATGGAAACTCGGTATACTTACACAAACACACCCCGGATTAAAATCCAGGTTCTGTTATTAAGAAGTATAAATGTTAATTGGATGAGTCACTGGCAGCTTCTTCCACAAAATGAAGCTTAAAAAAAACCATATATGTATGATATGCTACTTTACATGTTGTAGATCTTTATGAATTTTAAAACATGCCAGTAGCATTAACAACAACAGCTACTACTTGTTAAATATTTATTAGGTGTTATGGGCTGTGTTTAACACTTTGCTTGCATCATCTTGTTTAATCCTCACAAAATTAAAAAGAGTGTAGGAAGTATTATTATAATCCCTGCAAAGCATTAGTCAATTGCCTATGTGTGCGTGTGTGGTGGTGGTGGTGGGGGGAAACAGAGGAACTGGAATTGGAGTCAAAATCCAAATTTCCTAGTCTCCAGAGACTGAATTTTTGTACTTGCAAATACATTCACTGTATTGCCTTTACTCAGGCTATTAGTTTTATATTTTTGTACTAGTATTCACTCAGATGACATGTCACAAATGAAAAGATAAAAATGGTCCTCATTTAGAAGACTCAAGTATGTTTTTATTAACACTGGAAAATATTCTTAACTTAATGTTTACAAACCAATCTCATATTTTCCATTAACCTGTTCATATTCTAGGATAGTAGTGCTTGGGAAAATCTTAGAACAAAGAATAGGTAGTTTAATGATGAAAACCTAAAGTGAAGCAAGACAAGGGTGCCCACTGTCACCACTTCATTCAATACAGTGTGTACGTCCTGGCCAGAGTAATCAGGCAAGAGAAAGAAAGAGATAAAACTCTTTCTGCTAACAATGTGATCTTCTATCAAGGAAACCCCAACAACACCATCAGGAGACTCCAAAAATTGATAAATTCAGCAAATTCTCACATTATGAATTTAATGTACACAAATCAATAGCATTCATGTATACTAGTAACAGTCAAAGCTGAGAGTTAAATCAAAGATTCAATAAAATTCACAACAGCCATGAAGAAAATAAAATATCTAGGAAGATACTTAGTCTAGAAGGTGAAACATCTATACAAAGAGAACTACAAACACTGAGGAAAGAAATTGCAAATGACACTAATGGAAGAAGACACACTGTTCATGGATCAGTAGAATCAACAACATCAAAATTTCTCTACTACCCAAAGTGATTTATAGATTCAAAGCTATCACTACCAAAATACCAATGTCATATTTCTCAGATCTAGAAAAAATAATCCCATGCTGTGTTTCGAACCAAAAAGGAGCCCTCAAAGCCAAAGCCATTGTAAGCGAAAAGAATAAACCTGGAGGCATCACATTACCAAACCTCAGACTATACTATAAGGCTATAGTAACCAAAACAGCATGGTACTGGTACAAAAACAGAGACACAGACCAATGAGACAGAACAGCAAATCCAGATAAAAAACCATCCAGAGACAGCCAACAAATTTTGACAAAGCAGACAACAATATGTAATGGTGTAAAATCCTGTTACATAAACCCTATACATAATTACATAAACTTTGACAAAGCAGACAACAAGATCCAATGGGGAAAAATCTATTACATAAATGATGCTATGATAGGATCCATATCTTTCACCACTCCAAATATTAATTCCATATGGGTAAAATACTTAAGTGTGAGGCATGAACCCATAAGAATTCTAGATGAAAATGTAGGAAAAAAAAATCTTCTAGATATCATCCTAGGCAAAGAATTTATGAAAAAGACCACCATAGCAATTATTGCAACAACACAAATACATATATTTGTCTTGATTAAATTGAAAAAGCTTCTGCCCAGCTAAGGAAATAAATAGAGCAAATAGACAACCTACACAATGGGAAAAAAATATTTACAGGCTCTACATTTAATAAAGGCCTAATAACCAAAATTTATAAAAAACTCAAACAAATCAGGAAGAAAAAAAACCAATCCCATTAAAAGGTAGGCAAAAAACATGAACATTCAAAAGAAAATGGACACATAGCCAATAAATATATGAAAAAATGCTTAATGCCATTAAACATCAAGGAAATGCCATTTAAGACCAAAGTATGACCATACCCTACTAAAACGGCTTTTATTAAAAAGTCCAAAACCAAATAGATGCTGGCATGGATACAGAGAAAAAAGGGATACTTCCACCCTGTTAGAGGGACTATAAATTAGTACAACCTCTAAGAAAAGCAGTATGAGGATTTCTCAAAAAAATAAAAGTAGACCAATATTTAATCTAATAATCCTACTACTGGGCATTTACCCACAGGAAAGGAAATGATTTTATGAAAATGATACCTGCACTCAAATGTTTATTGAACCACAATTATTTTTACAAAGATGTGGAAGCAACCTAAATGCCCATCAATTTATGAGTAGATTAACAAAATGTTGTATATGTATACTAGGGATTACTACTCAGCCATGACCATGGGTGGATCAAGGCCTTTTGCCACAATTTGGATGGAATTAAAGACCTTTATCCTAAGTATTTAAGGCAGCGGTTCTCAACCTATAGGTTGCAACCCACAGGAATTGTATTAAAGGGCCATGGCATTAGGAAGGTTGAGAACCACTGATCTAAGGAATGAAAAAAACAAATACCATATGTACTTGCTGTTAAGTTGGGACTAGTCGAGCATGCAGGTGACCAGAGGGAAGTAAAACTCAGTGAAAATAAGTCAGGAAAAAAGGAGTGAAGGGGATGGTGAACACATACCTAACAGGTACAAGGCATACAATCTAGTTGATGGGAATACTTTTAAACCTAACTCAAGTCTAACAAAATATGTCCATGTGACCAATAACATATTTACTCTTATAACATTTTTAAATAATAAAAAGCATAAAATAATAAAACATAAATAATAAAAAATATAAAAAAGAAAACCTGAAGTGTTTGTTCAACCAAATGCTATATAAAACAATACTTTCTGCCCCATTCACCTAAGGAACAGTCAATTTATAGAGTACAGAATGGGATTTCCTAAACTTCTCCAGTATACAAATTACCCCAGACCAGGCAGCCCTCAAAGTACCACACAAGTCCATTGTCTTCTTTGTCATCTGCTGAGTATTTACTTCTGTAATTGTAGATTAAATTCACTTGATGACGTGCTTAGCACTAGGGCACTTATTCAAGACGGAGCAACCCCAAATCAATTCCATATTCCACTTGCCACAGCATGTGCCTGGGACACAGCTACAGCAGCCCAGAAAAAGGGGTATCATTTTTCTAACCTGCACAAAAGGGTGAAGTTTGTTGAAAAACAGCTTGAATCCATGGTTGTGTCATCTTGGTCGCCATCACCCAAGAATCTGGTGAAAAATCTACCTCATGCTAAGTACTAAATAAATGTTTGATAAAAAACTGAATGCCTGGTCTGCAAAAGGAAGAAAGAGAGATTACCCATCATCCTTTCTCTCTTATACTTTACACAGTTCAAGATGGAGGCTACTTCCTAGGGTGTCCTCACCCATAATACAAATGCAACGTCAATAAAATGAAAGGCCCAGGGGCCTAAAGTACTCTTCCATCCAGGCATCCACAAGTAGATGTGTGCAGCATGGCAAATAACAAGATTAGAACCCATCCGAGCTCTCCTTTGCATAATAAAATTCCACATGTTAAAATGCAGATTTATTTTAAGCCCTAGAAGTGCTGACCATATGCCTCAGTGGCTGAGGAGATGGCTACTTAATAGATAATCTGCAATGCAAGCCAAAGAGCTAATCATGGCCATCTGATCATCATGCCCCATCAAAAGCCAGAAATGAGCAGCCAGGGAACAGAGCCAGAAACTTCCAGCACATTTCACAAGAGGGAGAGACCATGAGCCTAAAGGGATGAGGAGTGATAAAAGGAGTACCCCCCACTCTAAGAAAAATAACAAAATCAGAACCATGAGAGTAGCAACTTTGCTGTATCTTAGTGTGGTGGTTATGAAACGTGCTCCACGTATCACCACTGTACTCTCAGGGAGGAAACTGATGAGGACACTGACATCCCCGGAAAGTAGCCTATTTTCCAAAAAATCATATCCTGAAATGTGAGGTCCCTGTTCTTAATTCTGTTTATAAAATCCAAGCTTTTGACCCCTATCTTATAAAACACTCAACATCACATATGCTAAATCGGTATTTGTTTATTAAGTGACCACATAACAGAGAAGGTGTTTGTTTTGAAGTGAATTTAACATATGTGTCACACTGTACGACTTTTATCCCTCAATATTTTCTTTAAAATATTAATTATTATAAATGAGAGAGTTCTAAATTATCTTGAGCATTTCTCTGCCACTTTATCAGGTCATGGAAGATAGTGTGTTCTTAAGTGACAACTGACAGGCTTGAGCTGTGTATCTTTGAACTCCTTAATTTCTGTATCAGTTTGCTAGTTCTGCTACAACAAAGTCACCCAGCCTGAGCAGCACAAACAATACAAATTTATTTTTTAACAGTTTTCGAAGCCAGATCCAAGATCAAGGCATCATCAGTGTTGTTTTTTTCTGAGGGCTGTAAGGAAGAATTTATTCCACATTTCCCTCCCACTGTCACCACCTTGCTGACAATCTCTCGCATTCTTTAGCTTGTAGAAGTCTCTCTGCATTCACCCCCACACGGTATTATCTCTAGTGAACCTGCGTTCAAAGTTTTCCTTCACACAAGGACACGACTTTTCAGTGAAATATCATCTATTGCAGATAAAAATTTCAATTGCAGTTTTTAAAAATCCACCACCGAGTTGTTTTAAGTTGTAGATATTGCATATGTTTTAGGTGTACATTATGTTTTGATCTACATATGCAGAGTGAAGGGATTACTACAATCAAGTAATTAATATAAGAGTAAATCTGCAATTGAATTAAATGAATAAGTAAGAGATCTAATGTACAGTTAGCTTTCTTTATCTGTCAGCACCATATCTGTGGATTCAACCAACCATGGATTGAAAAACTTAAAAAAACCACTAAATAACAATATAATAAAAATAATATAAATAAACAACCAATACAGTCTAGCAACTTCATATACAATATTTATACTGTATTAGGTATTATATGTAATCTAGAGATTATTTAAGGTATTCAGGATGATGTGTGACTACGATACCATTTTTTTTTTTTTTTGAGACAAAGCCTCAAGCTGTCCCCTTGGGTAGAGTGCCATGGCATTACAGCTCACAGCAACCTCCAACTCCTGGGCTCAAGCGATTCTCCTGCCTCTGCCTCCCAAGTAGCTGGGACCACAGGCGCCCGCCACAGCGCCCAGCTGTTTTTTGGTTGCAGCCATCATTGTTGTTTGGCGGGTCCGGGCTGGGGATTCGAACCTGCCACCTTAGGTGTACGTGGCTGGCGCCTTAGCCAGTTGAGCTATAGGCGCCTTAGCCTACGATACCATTTTATGTAAGGGATGCGGGCATCACAGATTTTGGTACGCTCTGGGTATTGGAACCAATCCCCAAGGTTACCGATGAACAACTGTATACCATGAGGACAGTAGCTAATGATACGTATATTATATACTGAAAATTGTCCAAGAGAGTAGATTTTAAGTGCTATAAGTCCTTGCATCCTTTACAAGTGCATCTGATTGGTTTATGTGGTCATCTAAAAAGTAATACTCATGAGTAAGAAATACAATAACATATTTACGTTCTGAGGTATGAGGATACCTCATTTTCAGAAGCTTCCAAAGCCACTGGGGAGAGAACATGGCTATTCGGTAAACAATGAGAAATCTTTATCAATAAACATTTCCATGTATCATGCTAAGAGTGACTGATAAATTCATTCACGCATGCACCTAATGATTTATTCAACCAACAACTCTCTCTGAGAACCGGTATGTCCATGAAACAAAGAGGGCCAGGTAGCTTATCCCACTTTCTACTCAACACAGCAGTGTGCATGCAATTGGCACTCAAAATCTGGTAAAGGAGAAAATAAGGCACCTGCAGAAAATCCAGGGATCTTTTTGAGTACTTGATAGCATAATATTTTCTTTAAAAACGTGTTCCACTGTGCACTATGGCATTTTAGCACACAGAGTATTTTGTTGCTTACCGATATACAAAACAAAAAGTACAACACTGCCTTATATATGTTGATTTAAATACACTTGACTTATAACTAATTTTTTAAAAATATATTTAAAACCCAAATGCTGGCTGAAATTGGATTCAAAAATACTTGGCATCATTGTTGAAAAATTTAAAAATTCATTTTGAAAATCTTCCTAAGGATCTCTCATCTAGTCAATCAGTCCTGGACTGAGTTACCAGATCATTCCTTTTCAAGTATAATTTTGATCACGCATTTCTGGACTAATGCACTTAATGGTCACCGTATGACATAAGATAAGGACTCTTTACCCTGGTGTTCTATCTGACTGACCTATTTCATTTCTCTCTTCATTTGTCCTTCTTAGGATTAACTTTTATTATTATTATGCATCAAAGGAATTTTCTAAGCCACTACTTGCTCATCTAGTTATTTGGATAATAATGGCTACATTATAGGTAATTCTGATGATTGAGGAAAATTTAAACTGTATGGTGTGGAGCGGGCACTCAGTCAATAAAAATGATCCATTTTTGATTAACATTGTTGAGACCCCTGGGTAGAAAGAATATGGTTACTATCAAAATAAAAGAAGAAAACATGGTTTTAGATTCTACATGGTTCTGCTAGCTCTTTGGTTCAGGGAGGGTAACGAATCAGCTTCTGCTCTAATTTATTTAGAAAGTGGTTGTAGTTAATGGTCTGATAAGAGGAGGGGCTTGGATTAAGAGAAGAATCTGGGCAAAAGCGCCAACGAACTTTGTCTCCTTGCTTCAAATGCACATTCTACTTTTCACTAGATTCATCTTTTCCTGACAGCACATTTTATTTCAGGCTACTTTTCTTCCACTGAGAATGTACTTTATATCCCATTTATCAATACTTTACCCATTATCTAGGGCTCAATTCAAATATGTCCCTTATCCAAAATCCTAGGATTTTTTTTCCCCTAGAAAATACCCTCAGTCTCCTGGATCCGCTCCTGTAACTGTTTAAATAGACTTGTGTATACACTATACTCTCCTATGTACATGCCCCTCTTCTGAACTATGGAAGCAGACACGGGTACATCATTCTCCTTCATGTGCCTTTAAGGACCCATCCCAGAAGCATTAACTAAACTTTGATTAACTATATTATGATTCTGGCATGTACCAAAGACTCTTTTAAGTATTTTCCCATCCAAAGTAATCTCTACAGTGGAAACATTTCACCATATGCAGAATATATAACATATTTTACTTTCTAGCAATCGACCTGCACCTAATTTTCAAATTTTTCCTGAAGATGTGGTATCATGAATAGATCACAGGCGAAAGCCAGGGAACACAAAAGTAAGTGTAGCTCAGGGGAATTTCAATGTGTACCGACATGCTTTATTTGTGATTGTCTGTACCCATATACTAATCTGAAATTTAAAAAAAAAAGAATTCATCAGAGAATAAGAAGGACATGGAAGGGAGAGCTGGTCACAGGACTTGGGGTTCTCCATCTGCTACTCTAACTTGTTAGAACTGCACCTGAACATGAACTTGACTCCCTCTGCCAGTGATGGCTATAGTGATGAAACCATAAAAATGACACTTGCTATTATTCTCAGTTATGTAGCAATTTCACTTTCATATAACTTATCTGAACAGAAATCCAATTCTCTTAGATAGTTGCTATTAAATCCATCTTACTTGTGGGGGCCCTGCTGTGGCTCAGTGAGAAAACCAATTGACCTAGAGCAACCAACCTGCTTATACAACAGAAGAGTCCAGACAAAAACTCTTCGCCTGGCTCCAACCTCTATCCTCCTTCTAACATAGAAAATTCTTTTATTCCTCTAGTTTTTAATAGACATCCCTAAAATGTGGAGACACAAATAATGAAAGAAAGAGTTAAACAGCAGTTCCAAAAAGGCCAAGGGAAAAATACCAAACAATTTCAGTGTAAAAACCTTATTTCCCAAATAAACAAATAAACAACAACAACAAAAAGCTTAGGTTGAACAGTAAAAGAGCAGCCTTCCAGCTGGAGGAGGAATTCTCAGTTGCTGAGAAAGAGGATGTAGGTCACTATGAAAGTTTTGAGACAGACTGTTATGGTCCAGTATTTCACTTCCGAGGAACACGGAGGGCAGCCTCCTTTCCCATTTACTGGAGCACGTTTCAACTTGCTCAGCTTATCCGTGTTGCTGGGAGGGCTTCATTGGTCTCCTATCCATGTGGATTTTACGTCTCTTTAATTTTTGTGTATCTCAAAACTTTCATAATGACCCACGGAATGCAATATACAGTACAACTGATCTCTGGATACTTCCAATACAGGACAGAGCTTTAAGTTTGTTTTCAGAAGAGTGGTAGGGCTTCCTCTTACCACGTGGACTAAGGGAGATTTGCTCGTGAGCAACCTTGTGGGTGTATTTCATAAACCTTGTACTTTTCATGCCGAAGCTTAAAGACAATGAAAGCAGAGCTGGGCACATCCACAATAAATCCAACTTTACAGACCTGATGAGCAGGGGAAGACATTGACCTTTGGAATGTATACCAGGTCTTAATCTTTTACCACTTATTTTTTTGTTTATACTTTTTTTAAATTAGATCATAGCTGTGTACATTGATACTGTCATGGGGTACAGTGTGCTATTTTTATATACAATTTGAAATAGTCTCATCCAACTGGTTAGCATAGCCTTCATGTCATTTTCTTAGTTATTGTGCTAAGACATTTATATTTTTTCCTTCAGAAAGATTTAAATGTCGGTCTCTTATAAATGTCCAAAGTCACACAGTTTGCTTTCTGTGCACCAAGGTCTCTTGTTCCAATTCACAACAGAGATTCCTCCCTATGCAGCAACATCACAGATCAAAATCACAGTTGTTCACTGGCCTGAAGAAGATGGGTTGCCACACATGTGCCCACAAACTGATTTGCTAAGCAGCCCTGGGAATGTGCCCCTTATTATAAATATAGCATTATGTAATCTACCCAGAATAATGACTAAAGCAGCTCCAATTAGGACCCCATTTCTTTCTGCTTAGGCTTCCCACACAACATTATCTTCATGTAATTTTGGTTTGTGTTCTAAAAAAAAAAATCATTTCTATATTAAAAATGATTGTAACAGCTTTGCAGTTATATATGTGAAGTCTTTTTAAAACCACAGATGTCCTGCACAGAACTAACAGAAAAACTACATTAACTAAGGAAAATAATTAGGCTGGTATTGCACACCTAAATGCTTCTTACACAGGAGAAAAAAAGGAGGGGGCATTGGATAGAAGCCACGCCGACAGCCTCCAGGATTTTCTATTTTTCAACAGAAAACTCGAACAGTTTTTGTAACTTTGTCTGAGGGCTACTCTACAAAGAAAACCAAACACAAAGCAGATATATTTTACATTGATGACTTGAGCTTACATGAAAATGAAGAATGCTGACTGTTTTTTGTAAATGTTGCTGGATAGTTATTTACCCAGAAAAGGTTTTCAAAACACTCTAGTTTGGAGCAGAGAAGTGAGAGAAGCTTAAGGCCGTAGAGTGAGGGCTATTTTAGATCATCTGGGAAAACAGAAAAGCCACTTTTCTACACAAGAGTTGAAAGACACCTCCCAATCGGCTGGCGATAGAGCCCCTGTCAATACTTGTTTCAAACTTACTAACATTCTCGATCCTTTGAGAAAGTTATACGTGGATGACATTAAACAGCACATCCAGGTATCTGAAACCTTCTTTCTAGAGAACCTCATTTTCAAAGTGTACAGATTGTGAATGGAGGACAGTCGCCTGGCTAAGAAAAGCTGACACTGCTGAACAGTGTGGGACGCAGTACAGGGGAGACACCTAAGGTACAGGCTCCGTGGCTGCCCAGGGGGCAGATGCCCAGCTGCTTTTAAGCAACACAACTCTCCTACGTTCTTCCTGCACGCCTTCAATGCCATAACATTGCTTTTATAACTAGCCTTCTGTTGTTGGCAACCGACCCCCACAGGCCTTGAAACTGTGATCCCGACCTTGACCATGACCTTGCTCATATGAAGACCCGCCACTTTTGAGTTGAACATAACTGCTCTTAAATCATGTAAGGCTCTTTAGAACCCAATATGTTCCTTTCAGGCACTTCTGCACACACTCTGAGACCTCCCTCACCAAATCCATTTTAGAAGAGCTTGACATCGTCTATACAGACGTCCCTTTGCTAACTTCTGAAATCTCCTGCTCACATAGACAGCACCATTGAGTGGGCGAGCCATCCATGGCCAGAATCACAGCACTAATTGGCTTCAGAGCTGGGATTCAAACCCATTGCTAGTGCTCCTAAAAGGCAGTAGAGTTTTGTGCAACAGTCACTTTTAAGCCACCACCTGCAAATACTCTGAAGCAGCTACATCAAGAAAAAAGAGGTAACCAAAAGAAACATGCTCCTTAACCTCGTTCTTAAACAGGGACAAAATACAGTGGGAGCCGGAGAAACCATCTTATTCTCAGATCATATGAAGCCACATAAATACTTCCACTCACCTTCTTTTGATTTTTCAAGTTGGAAATAGCTAGGGTGAGTAAAAATGTTTGGAATGCAGGCCGGGTAGGGTAATAGCATAGCAAAGTCATTAAAAGCAAAACTTCTGGGATCAGACACGGCGCTCCATCTTCTAACTTTCCTGTTCACTGTCTAGGTGGCTTCCGGCAGGTTACTGAATCCCCTGTGTCTCTGTTGTTTCCCAGAGATACAATCAAGACTTTAAAACATGACATTCATAATATCAGCCCTGTGCCTTTAAGTAGCCCTGTGCCTATACAGCACCAGGCTATGGATTCATGTTTTGGACGCATGCCATGAAGACGCCATGCATTGTACAACTTCACTGCATTGCTTTTGTGTTAGAGTTTAATCCCTTACGTATATCACTTTCAAATTCTCACTATAATTTTGTGACCTTATTGGATACTTCTTTAATTTTTAATATGCTGAGAGTCTGAAAAAAATAGACATGTCTTGGCCTTGGATAGGACCCTCTAAACTCACCTCTTTTTCATCTGCCTGTGGTTTCAGCTACCAAATAGCAGTTTGGGGTAAAGCTTAAATAAAATGGGGTGTGTAGACAGGACCGGCAGAGGGTCTGAGACATAAATCAGTAAATCCCTGCTGTTACTTTTTAGAAAGAAAAAGTTGTACTTTTCACATTTACCATTGGTCCTCCGATGACCTAGTATACCCTCCCAGTTGAGGAAAGGGGTGGCAAGTGAAAGCTTTATAATTTCTGTGGGCCTCCTCCAGAATCTCTTCACCTAACATAGGAGATTTCTTTTTAGGAACCCGCCTTTCTCCAACAGAGTTGGGGATAGTGGGCAGAGAAGCCAAAAAAAGATAAGAATGGATGTTTAAAGACTAAATGCACAGGAATGGAAATAAAGTATTAAGTAGTACTTTTTTTTCTTAACAAAACCTAATTTTTAAATGTAATTGCCAGTATAGAAAAGACATCAGGAAAAGGTGAGGACCGGGATCAACCGCCTTTTCCATCAGAGCCTCCCCCCTCTACCAACCCAGTGTTAGGGAAACCTGCACACAGTCTTGTACACAAGTCAATCAATACAAATACCAAACAAAGGCATCGTGTCTCTAAGAAGAACTGCAGAGAGAGTATACATAGCCAGTAGGCACCTAGCCCGATGGGTTATCCCTACAAAGCAGTTTCTTTTAGGTACACCGCATGCTGCTATCTGATGTGGGCAAGAAGGGGCACACAACATAAGATGCATCAGCCACTCAGCAGAACTCGTACTGGGACTCCGCACACTGCTGGTCTTTATTTCCGACCTGGAGGAACACTGGGAGTCAGCGCCACATGCCACGAGAAGGTTTCATCCTTCCTCTGACCATATATGGAGTCCCCTGTTGGCCTCTTGTCATTTTTAATTATTGTGGACCCAGGAGGACGGAAACTAATTTTAGTATTTCCTGTCATAAAACATAACAAGAAACTATACATTTATTAAAGTCAACACCATCCCTTAGTAAAGCCAATTTATTTTCTGTGCCTACCATTGTGCTGCAAACATTTCTCTCTGACTGTATATATATTGCTCCTGCAATATAATAATAATTTTACTTTCCTTTCAAACGTTTTTTGGGGGAAGACAAAATAAGATAGTACCAAAAAGCAATGCATGAAATTAAAATCAGAATGTCTCAGCTTGGTTACCTGTTTAAAGATAAGGGCTTGATGCCTTATTGAGGTAGCCCTGCCCTGTGATAAAAAGATCCACAGTCTTTTGCCCATAATAACCGTTTTTTTATGTTATCATTTGAGCTGGGTCTTTACCTCATTAGGGCTTCCCAAACACATCACTGCAACGGATCACCTTCCCCCATTACTGTATCCATTATGTATAGAGGGAGTCCATCCAATTTCCCCAACCGTTTATGAGAAAAAAAGAAAACAAATTAGAAAGGTCTAGTTTCCCATATATCAGGGTGATTTAGGCCAGTGTTAAAGCAAAAGTATTTGTTTTTTTCCAAGCCCTTGTATTTGCTTAACATATGAAGCAGGAAAGTGAACTCCGTTCTGGTCTCTACTGATTTGAACATAAAGTTCAAAAGGAGATGGTATCTTATAAAGACTCTAAGCTTACTGCATTAAATTAACAATACTAATCTCTGTGTTTCACCCGGTACTTACACAGAGAGGTTTTAAGAGACATTAAATGAAAAATGCCAAAGCTGTCATTTAGATAAGAAGCACTGATGGAAACTCCGCCAGGCGTCCGTGCAAGTCCTTTTAAAGAACATACTTCAGCTCTATTGGCTAACAAGGAGGAAAGAAGCCCCACCGAATGGGTTTTCTCCCCCTTCCTTGTCCTCGACCCCACAACTTTCTAAACTGCACTGACCTGGTAGGAGGGGAGGACACAGAACAGAGGAGCGTAACATGAAAAAGGAGGAAAAAGGGACAACTTCTAAAAAATATTTTTAAAAATCATCATCATGATCCTCATCACAACCCTCATCGTCGTCGTCATCTCAGGAATTGTGGGGGGAAAACAAGACAATGGCATCCTTAGAGCAACCGGCTACATTCTCTTGTCAGGCTGCCGCCAAGGAAATAACCCAAAGGGAAAGATCAAAGCCAGCGTTGGCCTGGAACAAGTTCATACACGGGATAAGAAACGGTATGAAATGGAAAGTTCCAGAAAGAGCTGATGACTCCAAAGACCGGAACTCAGTTCCTGCTCACTTCATCTTAGCTTTTCAATTTTCTTCTCCCCACTTGCTTATGGATATAGTGTATCTTTTCTCTGCTGTCCCAAGCCCCTCCATACCTGATTTCTCATGTTCACTAATTCAAAGACAGTCTCGTGCGAATCTGCCCTATGCTCGGCGGGGATTACAGGCATCACACATGAACTGTATTATCACTAACCACACTGGCTCACAGGATTGGGTTTGGGGCAGGTGAGGGAGGAGGCTGGGCACAAAGCTGGAAATTGTAACCACTACATTGTTATGATAGGAGAGTACAACAAGGGCTGTGAGATTCTGCTCAAAAACAATCTTCCCAGGCTTGGTGCCTATAGCTCAGTGACTAGGGTGCTGGCCACATACACAGGGGGCTGGTAGATTCAAGCCCCACCCGGGCCTACTAAACAACAATCACAACTGCAACCAAAAAATACCCCAGTGTTGTGGTGGGTGCCTATAGTCCCAGCTACCAGGGAGGCTGAGGCAAGAGAATCACTTAAGCCCAAGAGTGTAAAGTTGCTGTGAGCTGGGATGCCACAGCACTCTACTGAGGGCAATGTAGTGAGACTCGGTCTCAAAAATAAAATTAAAAAACAAAATCAGCCCAGACATGATTTTATGTTTTTGTATTAAAATTTCAAATTGAAGATGATTGCCTATCTGCAGAGAGAAGACTTTTTCTGGAAAAAAGATGACAATTACTGCATCCTATTCCATCTCTCTATAATAGGGTGTGGGTCAAAGTTTGCGAGGAAAATACTATGTAAAATGTTATGAATAATGCTCCTATTTATTTATCTTATGAGAGAATGAAGTAAAGCTAAAGCTTAAAGGCAATGATTGAACGCCCCTAAAGCACAGTGGTACCTGACAGATGGGGCCATGGTGGCAGAGATAGTTCAGAAAGTCACTACCATGGCCCAGGAGATCACATTCAGCACACGGCAAAGTCCTTTCATCTGTAGGGGCCTAGTCAGGCTGATTCATAGATCACACTAATTAGCATTATCTCACTCCAACGAACTCGCACAAAGCAGCCAAAATACATAATTTGTGAAAAGAAACCTTGATATGCAAAGAAAGGGAGTGATGCCCACCCAGAACAGTGACACGGCAGAGGTGGGGACTCTACTCCTTGGTGAGAGCTCAGTTTCAGTTACAGGGGACGTAGAGATAATATATTCAGATTAGACATAAGCGGTCCTCACATTGTAACAGTATTAAGATGCTATCTGGTATCAGAGTTGCATTCTGTATTTTGAAAATGACCTTCAGCCAAAATGTACGATGGGGCTTTTAACATCTGTTGTATGAAAGTATAAGTACGAGGGAAAATGCGTATGGTATTTTAGTAAACATGGGAGATGACGTGTTGGGTCCATTTTGCACACACATCTATGTGATAACCAAGTATTAAAAGCAACTATAAAATGGAACTTAAACTTAGTTCTAAACTGACATGTAGAAATAAACCAAAGCTATGATCAAGAGTTCCAAACATTATTAAGTACATAAAATTACACTGCTCTCACTAAAACTATATTTTGTTGTATGTAAGATGTAGCAATATTCAATATACTCCTTTATCATTATTACATATTATTCTAACTTTTAATGAGAACCAAAAGGATTTGTGTTTTATTAATGAATTATTATTAAAAGAATGCAGTATATAATATATGTAACACACAAAATGTGTTAATAGACAGTTTATGTTATTTGTAAGGTTTCCAGTACTCAGTAGACTATTAATGATAGTACATTATTAAAGGGTCAACTATCCCTTTTTTAATCTGTAAGGCCAATAATCAAAAGGATGACAACCTTTATCACTAACCTCAGAAAATCACTTCAGCTAGAAATCAATGTGTCTTCTCCTGTGGGAATATAAGAAAGGGTCTCAAAAAGTATAATCATTGCTAAGAAGAATATTTTCCAGCTCCATCCATGTAAACATGAAGGAGGTAAAGTCTCC